>BSBK01001380.1:0-292500 GCA_027943335.1 Chamaecyparis obtusa
ATATATATATATGTGTGTGTATATATACATATATATGTATATATGTATATATATATGTATGTATATATATATATATATATATATATATATATATATGTATGTATATATATATATATGTATGTTATGTATGTATGTATGTATGTAAGTATGTATATATGTATATAATATATATATATATATGTATATATGTGTATATATATATATATATGCAATGTTGTCGATATCTATATTGAGTGTGGTAACCATAGTCGATATTAATATCAATTGTGGTTACCATAGTCAGATATTGACTGTGATTGGTAGATAATGTAATGCATAGATTGTCGATATTCATTGTTGATGATATCTTTCATTTGACTCAACTTGTCGATATCATAGTTCTGATTACTGGAAAAAAATAGGTTTTTAAGGGACCCAAAACCCTTTACAGCTTAAGGAACAAAAGATAGGAAAAAAGAAAGCATAATCAACATAAGAAAAGACATACAACTAAGAACTGCCCATATTAGGGGCTACAAAGCTAGCAAGATCAGGGGAGAAACCCAACCAAAAAGATAGCAAAAGAAACAAAAAAGCTAGCAGGAACACCAGACTAAGCATCCACATATAGAACCCCAGCTTTTTCATCCAGCGTCTTCTCCATCTTGGCCTAAATGTTATCCATCCTGCTGATAAGACTTTTCAGCTCATCCAGATTCTTCTTAATCATAGGGGAATTTTTCTTTTCCACGGGTCTGAGAGCTAGGGCCACCACTGTCTAGTAGAGGCGCACTCCTAACCTTAGTATCAACCTCCGATGCATGATCCAGCAAGTTAACCAGAGCCTTGAGGTTGGTACTAGAAGCCTTCATACTGTCCATATTGTGCTGGAGAATGTTGATAAGAGTATTATCAACTTTATCCATTCTATCCTTCAAATCAGCAGCAGGGGAAATAGAAGATCTCTCATTGAGAAGAGACTCCACTTTTTCCTAGAGGATGACATTGTTAGCTTCAAGCTTTCTACTTTTCATATGGAGCATCTTGATTTCATGAAAGCACCACTTACTGAATCTGAAAGAATAAAGGGCCTCTGCTTTGGCAGTCTGCAAAACACAGTAGTCACTTCTTCCCTATCATTAAAATCTTTGAAGATAAGCTTGATAGAGGAGTCTTTGGCCTTCCATTCACTGGTATCATCACTCCCCTCCTGAATGTTGTCCTCATCATCTTGAGATATAGGCATTTCATGCGTCATACCCTTGACAAAACCATCCAAAATGGGAACCTCCTCTTTATTAAAATCCCTATCATTCTTCTATTTCTCCGCATACTAGATGGCAGTGTCAACCAAGTCTTCTAGGCTATGGGAATTAAGCACCACAGTGCCTTAAGAAGTAGCCTCTTCCACATCTTGACCTTTCTCCTTAGCTATACTCTCCTGAATATTTTTTCAGGGTCCTCGGCTTTAGTAATGTCTTTATCCTCATTACACATGGCAGTATCCTTGTCCTCAATGCACAAAGGTTCAGTCTCATCCCCCCATCACTGGGAATCATTAGTACCCTACATGTCAGTATCATCTTTTAGCTTATCCCCCTCCCCAGTCTTCTCCTTGTTCTCCTCCTCCAATTTCTCGTTGCTAATCTCCTCCTTGTCCTCATCATGATCGGACATAGCCTTAGAATCATCAGTCTCTTCCTCCTCCTCACTAGGGCTTTTCATCTTCTGGGCATTTTCAAAAACCTCATCCTCAGAATCCTCCATCTTAGACCCCTCGAAGTAAACCTCCTCCTCAGCAGCTTCCAAGCAAATTTTCTTCAGACTACTACCCATATTGTCCTCTGCCTTCCTCTTTATAGACCCTATCTTCTTAGGGCTCATTTTACTCTTTCTGGAGGAGGGAGTAGCATTAGGGATAGGGATGGTTCTCTTAATAAGCTCATAAATCAAAAGAATCAAACCCTCATGCTTAAAAACCTTCTTAGGAGACCCCTTATGCTCATTTATACGTTTAACCAGAGAGGTATAAAGATAAAAGGGTATATTAATGGTGTCCTTGTACCTGAAGTGATTAAGGAACATGAAGTGATGGGAATGGGCATGAGTGAAACAACCATCAAGGGTAAAATACTCCATCATAGCCTACAGAACATGGTGCCAAATCTCCTTGATCTTGACAAGTTCCATGTAGCCATTAACCTTGCCATCCGTAAAATCAATCTTTTCTTTCACAGATTTTAGGAACTTTTTAGCCACCATATCCAAAATCTTGTGGTTCCTATTAAACTTCTAACCATCATTGGGGATCCTCATAATTTGAGCTATAAGCTCAACAGTAATCTCTAGTATTCTCCCTTCAATGGTGACAGTGTTGTCTTTCCAACGTTCAACAAATCTTTAAGTAATCTCCTTATCAAAGCCATGTAATTTTTCCAAGGGGTCACTCCACCTTTTTTTAGTTTATGCTAGACCATCACCATATTAGGTTCCTTAAGCTTGTTACAATTATCTAGTTCTTCATGCTTCAGGTCACCCCCCATGATAGATAAGTTCAGAAAAATAGAGCTATCAGTAAAATTAGAGTCATGGTGATCAAGATAGTTGTCTCTCTTTAAAGAATTAGCAGAATGTAGAACCTTATTGACATAATCATAGTTGATACACACACAAAAATATATTTGGTCGATGCTTATTGACATTTATTATTATCATTATTTAATAATATGTGATAAATTTTTATTATATAAATAACAATAGTAATATATAATATATATATATATATATGTATATATTAATATGATATATCTCATATATACATACATACATACATACATACATACATATATATATATATATATAGATATATATATATATAATAAATAGTAATCATATATATAATATTTAATAATGCTTCATAACAATAAGATAGAGAAAGATAGATATCAAATGCTTAAGGGTGATAGGCCACTTAAGCATTTGATTTCATCGATTGGATTTATCCGACCGAAGCTACAAAACATTAACAGTGACGTCCCTTACAAAACCACAACCCAAAGGTATCACTAAAATAGAAAATAATAGCAAACTAACAAAAAATCAACATCAAAATCTACTAGAGTTAAACAACAAATTGTAAGCTACATTTGACAACACATAGTCCAACAACATATCCACAACTAAAACTAAAAGAAAACTATAAGTAACCAAAATGTTTTTCATCAAACTAGAGTCTAGTAAACTATTGGATTATGGAGAGGGGGGGTGAATCAGTAATCCCTGATTCCAAATACCTCAATATATTTTCTTTGATTAACTCGGTAGTAGCTCAATAATACATAGTTCACTTTTTACTGGCAACAATAAATAAACTATAACAATCACTAAATAAATCACACAAATAATTCACAACATGTAACACCAATATTTAACATGGAAACCCAAGTTTGGGAAAAAAATATTGTGGGAATTGTCACCCACTAAGAAAATACTCTTTTGAAGTACGTCTGGTTAAGAGTCAATCTAGTTAAAGATTACAATACACACTATTAGGTTTGACCCCAGTCAATGGATTTACCTCATATCTATTAGGATCTTCACCCTGTTAGGAGTGGTCTTGTTAGAGGGCTTCAAACACTCTTTAGAATGTCCACCTTTTTCAAGGATTTTATAATAATATTGTTAGGTCTACTCTGTTAAGAGATTTCTCTGTTACAAATGCTAGTAAGCAACAATAAATAAAATTGACATGTAGATTTGTAACTATCTTTTTTCAATCAGATCCTTGTATGCTCTTATGTCTTCACTTTGATTTTCATTATCCACTGGATTCAACACTTCATCAAGTCCTTCTTTTCCACTCAGAATCTCTCTGTTCCTTCTTCACTGCAATAGTTAGTAACCCTTCAACTATTCAGTTTGCCAGCCATTTGTCCATACAATATCATCCTTTATATAGACAAAATTTTTTCTCTTAATCTCATCTATTATATTTTTCTTTGATCAATCTTGACCGTTCAATTCATTATACCTTGAATTTGAATCTCGGTAACACATTTTCTTTTCACCTAGGAACTTGAACTTTTCTAGAAACTTGTTCCATCTCTTTTGTCACTTAGATCTTGATGTAGATCTTCACCTTGAATTTTTATCTCTGTAGATCTCTTGTAACTAACTTTCCTCATCATCATGATCATCCATCTCATCATAGCTAATCATTAAATGTTGATTCAATCCTTATTTAATCTTTGTTCCTCGCTCGATGTTCTTCATTTGAATTTTGGTTACATCACTTAGTGCCTTGAGTTACTTTTTCTTTACTGAGTGATGTTTCCTTTTACCTTTACCTTACCATGTGACCTTTCTACTTGGTATCCAAAACAACTTAACTTACCGAATTGTCAAATCTTCATCACCATGCTTTACTGACTTAACATAATCATATGTTAGGTAGAAAAACAATTATATCAATATAATCTAATCATTGTCCAATCTATATTAGTTGCCTAATTAAGTTATTCAACTTCTCATTTCTTTTTCTTCTTAACTCATTCAATGAAAATACAATAATTGATCTTGTACACACTCAAATGGTGCACTTCTCTAAGTCATTATATCCAAGGGAATCCATGAATGGGATACCTTAGAAAGTGACCTAGAGCTCTCTATGTATGGAGTTGCAAGATTATTTGATTTCTCTCAGCTAGAGCTATTAAGCTTATGACCTTGCTAGTCAACCATACAATGAGAGATTCAAATGAAGACAAGGGCAAGAATGTCAATATCCCCAAGAATCCAAATGAAATGCAATGCGAGCTAGATTAAGATAAATATGCAAGCTAGAAATGAGAGGTGCAAGCTAAGCTATGGAAATGAAATTACAAGCTATGCTATGAAAAGGAAAGATGCAAGTATTACCAAGCCTTCCTAGTTAAACTAGATGAGTTATTCTTAAGCTTGAAATGAAATCTAAGCTATGAAAGCATAAACATGAAGCTACTATGCAAGAATGAAACTAAGAGTGGAAAGTAGATGCAAAAGCCAAGAATGCTCCAAATCTTCAAAAGCTCCAAAGTGACCTAGAAAACCTACAGCATAACATTAGCATAAAAGATTGGTCATGCAAATGAGGAAGAGAGCTCTTCTTTTATAGGAAATGAGAAAGAATGGACCATGGAGATTAAGAGGCAAAATATTTAATCAAGGGTGGAGCTTGAAAGAGGAGCAATCCATGTGCACAAGTATCCTCCAATGGGAAAATAAGAGTTGACTTTTGTGTCCATATGAGACAAAAAGTGTTTTTTCTCCTTTTTACAAAATAAGAATAATGCTTTGTTTGTGCAACTTAGGTTAAGAGGAAAAGTGGGGCTTTTTTATTTAATAAAAGGGGAGGAAATATTCCTTTTAATAAATAAAGACTTTAGGATAAAATGGTTAGCCCAAGGAAAATAATCAAAAAATGATAAAATAGGATTTGATCAAGGAAATTGATATAATTGATAAAATGTTGATTTTTGAAAATATTGATTCGGGGATTTGATAAATTGCTGAATGGGGGCCCAAAGTCTAGGTGACCATTTTAAGGTGCATACAGAGCTAACATTTCTAATATCATGTATTCCTTTGATCTTGGATGGTCTTCATCATCATCTCCATCAGATAATGAATCTTCAACATTACTATCAATTATAGTAGTTCAATCTCCCTCTTTGGCATTGATGGTGACACTAAAAAATTCAGTGTTTAATTGATGATGGAATCCTTCAATATCCTTCACTCTCATTCATATTTTGTACTCCCTTTGAGTATTATCTTTTCCTTTTCTATCCTTGATCTTGCATCTGTAATTTGTCTCTTTATGTCAGTAACAATTTCCATTCTGATTCCATTAGTAACATTCTCCTTCTATGAGTAGATTTCTTCCTGTAATAATGTCATTCATCTCCCTCATGATAATTTTTCATCAATTATTGTTCTCCCTCTTTCAGTAAACTTCTCCTTCTTACATCAATTGACTCATTAAACACCCTGCTTCATACATTCATTTATATGTCATTCATCTTCCTCTTTGACAACAATGCCAAAGAAACATAAACTTCTCAAATTATACCTCAAGTGTATAGATTTTCCATTGCAATCATCAACTTCCTTCACAACTTTAGGCTTCACCAAAAGAGTGAACAATAGCATCAACTCACAAGATAGATATTCTATTGAGTCCTTGAATTGATGCAGCATGCATCTTTCCTTAATGAACATTGGATAGGGGAAGAACCCCTAACTTACCTTGGAGATACTCAAAAGAATCCTTTGGTAATAGTTTTGTAAATATATCATCTATCTATTCTTTAGAGTTCACATAATCCAATGTCACATGCTTATCTTGTACTTTCTCTCTCAAGTAGTGATACTTAATAGATATATGTTTTGTCTTTGAATGCATCACAAGATTTTTTGATATGTTTATAGCACTGGTATTATCACAATAAATTATAATTGGATCAGTAATCTCTTTATGCATACCTTCCAAGAGTTGTTTGATCCATACAATATTAGAACAATTTATAGTTGTTGCAACATATTTAGCTTTGGCAGTAGATTGTGAAATACAGCTCTGTTTCTTGCTTAACCATGTCACTAGTCTTTCTCCCAAAAAGAAAGCTATGCCACTAGTGATTTTTCTATCATCAATATTTACAGCCCAATCATCATCAGTATATACCTTGAGATCAAAATCTCCTCCTCTTGTGTATAACAAACTAAAATATTTTGTTCCTCTCAGATATCTAAATATCATTTTCACTGCAAACAAATGTGTCTCCTTTGGGTTTGCAAAAAACCTTACAACAATACCAATTGAATGTGCAATATCAGGTCTATTGTGTACAACATATTATAGTTTACCAATCATTGATCAATAAAGTGTCTCATTCACTTCCTTAGTGTCATCTTCCTTAGACAATTTACAACTAGTAGCTATCGGTGTTCCAACCGGTTTTGAGTTTTCCATCTTGAATATTTTCAGGATCTCCTTGATATACTTTGATTAAGTTATGTAGATCCTATCCTTTACTTGTTGAATTTGAAGTCCAATAAAGAATTTAATCTCTCCTATCATAGATGTCTTAAATTCCTTTCTCATTTCCTCAAAAAATGATTTAGACATTATCTCATTACCACCAAATATAATATCATCAACAAATATCTTAGCAATCAAAATTTCATTAGATTTATCACATTTCAACTATAGATTGTTGTTATCACTAGTCCTTTCAAATCCAATATTAACTAAGTAAGAGTGCAGTCTTTCATACCATGCTCGGGGTGCTTGCTTCAGTCCATATAAAGCTTTATGTAGTTTGCATACCATATCCTTAATGCTTTTGCCAACAAATCCATCAGGTTGTTCAATGTAAACTTCTTCTTCAAGAATTCCATTCAGAAATGTAGATTTAACATCCATTTGATAAAATTTGAATCCTTTGTAAGAAGCATATGCAAGAAATATTCTTACACCTTCTAATCTAGCAACTGGTGCAAAAGTTTCACCATAATTAATACTTATTCTTGTGCATACCCTTTGCAAAATAATCTTGCTTTATTTCTAATCACATCTCCATTGTCATTGAGTTTATTTCTGAAAATCCATTTTGTTCCAATCACATTCTTTTCCTTAGGTCTCGGTACCAGTGACCAAGTGTCATTATTTTCAATTTGATCAATTTATTCTTTCATAACATTCATCCAATCTTCATTTTCTAGTGCATTCTTCACTAATATTGGCTCAAATTCAGAAATCAAACATGTTTTATCTTTCAACTTACTTCTTTTCATGACTCTTGCATTCTTATCTCCAATTATTCTGCTCAGTGAGTGGTGTCTCCTCACATATTTTTCTAATACAAGCTCAGTAGACTATTCTTCAATGTTTTCATCTCTCGGTGGAGGCTCATCTTGTTCACCAGTTTCTTCTTGTTGCTTCTCATTTGTGTCAACTGAATTACCTTCCTTAACATAAATAAATCTTTTGTAATCCTCAGATTCATTTTTTCTATCCTCTTCATTCCTTTCTGCAAATTCATCAACTCTTACATTTTCACTTTCAACAATTTTGTTATAATCTTTGATCAAACATTTATATACTTTGCTCTTTGATGAATAACCAAGAAAAATTCCTTCATTTCCTTTAGAGTCAAACTTTTCATTTCTAGCATCTTTTAGTATGTAACACCTACTTCCAAAAATTTTGAAATAATTTACATTCGGTGTGTGACCAAACCAAAGTTCATAGGGTGTCTTATTGGTACCTTTCTTCAACTATACTCGATTGAGAGTATAAACTACAGTGCTTATGGCTTCTCTCTAGAATGTTTGTGCAACCTTCCTGTCAATCAAAAAATTTCTAGCACAGTCAAAAATGGATCTATTCCTTCTCTCAGCTATCCCATTTTTTTGTGGAGTCCTCAGTGCAGATACTTCTCTTTTAATTCCATGCTCATTGCAGAAGATAGTGAATTCATCAGAGATAAATTCACCTCCTCTACTAGATCTCAAACACTTCAACTTTTTTCCTATTTCCTTCTCAACTCTTTCCTTATACCACTTAAACATTTGAAATGCATCATATTTTTCTTTTAGAAACATAACAGACATCATTCTTGAATAATCATCAAAAAAAAGAAAAAGTACCGATCTCCATAATAGCTTTGAACTCTCATAGGACCACAAAGGTCAGTGTGAACCAATTCCAAAATACCATTAGTAGAGTAAGATTTTCTTGAAAAACTAGAATTAGTCATCTTACCAATTTGACATTCCTTGCACATCACTTTATTAGGTTTGCATAACTTCGGTAGTCCTCTGACTCTACTCTTCTTACTTACTTTGATCAAGTTATCAAAATTCACATGACATGGTCTCTTATGCCATAGCCATACATCTTTAGTTTTAACAAACAAACAACTCTTTGCATCAAATCAAGATAAAATAAATTACCTCTTAATTTTCCACCAGTTCCAATTAGATCTCCATCAACACCATAGATCTTAACTTTTCTATTCTGAAATTCCAGTCGGTGGCCAATATTGCTTAGTTGTGTAACACTCAGGAGATTATAGTTCAATCCTTTAACCCAATATGCATCAGTACATTTCACCTTATCATTTAATATAGTGGATCCTTTACCTTTCATAGGGCATGGAGCATCATTTCCAAATCTGACAAATCCTCCATCATACTCTTCTAGATTATCAAACTTGTCAATATCAACAGTCATATAACATGAAAAACCACAATCAATAATCCATGGATCTAGTTTACTTACATGAGAAACAAGTGATTTTTCATCTTCATTGTTTTCCTCATATGATTCTTCCTTTACATCAACATATACAACTTCATATCCTTCTTCAGTATCATCAATTACACCTTCCTCAGCTAGGTAGCAAGACTTCTTACCTTTGTCCTTAAAGTATCTGAATCTTCGACGTCGGTTGTCTCTTTTGTCATTCTTATCATTCCTTTCATTGTGAAGAAATATAGATGCAATATGTCCAATCTTATTACAATTGAAAAATTTCAATGGTAACTTGCCTTTGTACTTTCCTTTACCTCTAGGTAGTCAATTAGCCAACAATGCTTCCAATTCTTCATGCTCTATTTCTTCATCAAGAATCTTGTCATACTCACTTCCATATGAATTATTTTGATTTTCTCTTACTCTTCTTGATGGTCCAATTCTCACAGATGACTTGAAGGTAGTTTCAATGGTCAATAGACTATTATCATAATTGCTAAGCTCAAATGCAATCAACTTATTGATTAGGGCTTCAAGAGTAACAACATTGTTTGGTATAGATCTAGATTCATGAATTGCAGATACTCTAATATCATACTTAGAAGAAAGAGTTCTTAATATTTTACTTACCACTTCTTCATTAGTCAAGGTTCCACTAGCACCTCTGATGGCACTTACAACTTCCTTGATTCTAATGCTATATTGTGTGATGTTATCTTCACCTTTCATCCTCATTTCATCATACTTTCCTCTCAAATGATAAACTTTATCTTTTTGTACATGTTGATCTCTTCCATAGATAAGTGTAACCTTGTCCCACATCTCTTTTGAATTAACACAATCCTTAACATCATTGAATTCATCATCGAAGAGGGAAGAATCAATCTCTATCATAACCAAGTTGTGTTCCTACTTTTCTCTCATCAATCAACTGTCAAAGGTCTGGTAGGTGATGGAGTGTAATCATTATCCAATAGATTCAATGTAGATTCTCTAATCCCAGATAGATACAATCTCATTATACTTTTCCATGTTGAGAAAATTTCCTTGTTCAACTTAGGTACTTCTCTCCTATACATCTTCAGATCTTTTAATCAAGTCTTTTAAACTTATCTTTTTAGAGTACTCAGCTCTAATACCAATTGTTAGATTGTGGAGGGGGGGGTGAATTAGTAATCCCTAATTCCAAATACCTCAATATCTTTTCTCTGATTAACTCGGTAATACATAGTTCACTATTTATCGATAACATTAAATAAAATATAACAATCAGTAAATCATTCACAACATGTAACACCAATATTTAACATGGAAACCCATCTTTGGGAAAAAACCATTATGGGAACTGTCACCCACTAAGAAAATACTCTTTTGAAGTATGTCCAGTTAAGAGCCAATCTGGTTAAAGATTACAATACACATTGTTTGGTGTGACCCGGTCAAGAGATTTACCTCAAATGTGTTAGGATCTTCACCCTGTTAGGAGTGGCCTTGTTAGAGGACTTCAAACACTCTTTTGAATGTCACCTTTTTCAAAGATTTTACAATAAGACTTTTAGGTCTACTCTGTTAAGAGATTTCTCTGTTACAAATTCTAGTAGGCAACAATAAATAAAATTGACATATATATTTGTAACTATCTTTTCTTAATCAGATCCTTGTGCACTCTTTTGTCTTCACTTCAATTCTTCATTATCCACTGGCTTCAACACTTCATCAAATCCTTCTTTTCCACTCGAAATCTCTCTATTCCATCTTCACTGCAACAGTTGGTAACCCTTCAAATATTCAGTTTTCCATCCATTTGTCTATACAAGATCATCCTTTATATAGACAAATTTTTCCTCTTAATCTCATACATTACATTTTTCTTTGATCAATCTTGACCATTCAATTCATTATACCTTGAATTTGAATCTCGGTGACACGTTTTATTTTCACCTAGGAACTTGAACTTTTCCAGCAACTTGTTCCATCTCTTTTCCCTCTTAGCTCTTGTCGTAGATCTTCACCTTGAATTTTCCTATTTGTAGATCTCTTGTAACTAACTTTCCTCATCATCATGATCATCTATCTCATCATAGCTAATCATTAAATGTTGATTCAATCCTTATTTAATATTTTTTCCTTGCTCGATGTTCTTCATTTGCATTTTGGTTACATCACTTGGTGCCTTGAGTTCCTTTTTCTTTACTGAGTGACCTTTCTTTTTACCTTTACCTTACTGAGTGACCTTTTTGCTCGATAGCCAAAACAACTTAACTTACCAAATTGTCAAATCTTCATCACCATGCTTTATCGACTTAACATAATCATATGTTAGGTAGAAAAAAATTATATCAATATAATCTAATCATTGTTTGATATGTATCAGTTTCCCAATTAATTTCTTCAACTTCTCATTTCTACTTCTTAACTCATTCACCTTGTATCATTACCGAATGATATGATAACATAATATAAACCATAAATCAATTACTTAACATCAATGACAAGACAATGACTAATCTAACCTTTCTACTATCATTTATTCCTCTGATCTTGGTCAATCTTCATCATCAGATCCATCAGATAGTCAATCTTCAATATTACTATCAGTTATAGTAACATAAACTAGTAGCAATACCTAAGAATAAACTAAAAACTATGAAAATGTTCATACTAGAACCATAGTCTAGTTTACCAACAAAAATAAAAGGAGTGCTGAAAAAAAGCCCTTGTACGCAATTAACATCATTAACAATAATAAAAAGTTATGCATGGACAACAAATTTTATATTGCATCTTGATTTATGGAGGACATGGCGCTAATCGTTTGTTAGGATCTTAAACAGATCCTTGTATTTTCCTTCATTCTCAACATCCTTTCCTAACACCTTTCTCTAAAATAGGAACATGGAATTTATCAAACTATGCATCACATGAAGGTTGAATATCTTTAATACTCCCCATCATCCTTTCCAAGTTGAGAACCTTGGTCCTTAGCCCTCCTAGCTTTGTCCTCAACATGATCAACTTAGTGTTCATAGTGTAGTAGTCAATGTAGTTGCCTTTTTATGGAAGTCATGTTAGCATTATGCTCCTCTATTATTATGTCCCTAGTTAAGTCTATAGAATCCATTTTAATATTGTCAAAAATGTGGGTGGAGCTATTAGTTGTAGATTTCTCTAAACTCTCAATTGTTTCTATTTCACCTCCTCCATCGTCAACATTATCCTCATTCTCACCCTTCCACAAAATTTTCCATTCCCCTAATCCTCTCCCTCTTCATCTGAATTGTAGTTGACCAACCAAGATTTTTTTCCTTTGTCCACTGAGTGGGTTGCCAGCCTCTGGGATCTTCGTGGGTTGCTTTCATTTTTTTCTATTTACTTCTCCCATCTCATCTTCCTCCTCACTTAACACCTCTTGAATGGAGAATTCATTGTGACTATCCCTTCTTTATTGTTCATTTATATTGATCAAAACTAAAAAGGTTATATTCAAAGGATTCCATCTCCATTTCCTAAAAAAATTGAAGAGATCTTCCTAAGAACACAAACTTTTGATAATATGCATTTGTGTCACATACTTATCCACTTTTATTTAATGTTTGCATTCCAAGTTCTTAGATGTTGATGATTTTAGTTTATGATTTTCATATATTAATATAAAATTTAATAATTTGTATTCTTGTTGGTTAACAAATTTGTCCTTTTTTAAAAAAAATTTATTCTTAGACTCTATCCCCATAAAAGAACAATTCTTTAGGCAACAATTGGGTGAACCACGAAGGATTTCCCTTTGAATTTTATACAGGTACAAATCCCTTATATAGATGTTCAATGAATCAAACTAAATTAAATCATTCACACATACTTTTAACTAGAAAGTATAAAGGCTTTGACTGATACTCATTCTATCAATATGAAATGAATACGAAATGTAGTTCTACTTTGGTAAATGACTCATAGGACTCACGAATCCTTTAAACCATAACTATATATTTTAAAAAAAATTCAACAAACTATAAATGAATATGCATAACACATAGGTAGATGTAATCTAAAGCAAAATGATTTCAATTCATTGAAATAAAATCCACATAGAAACTTCATTCCAATTTCTTCAAACACACACATTTGAAAACCACTTAAATATCATCAAATTTTCATTCAAAGATCAAAAGATACTTCAAAAAACATAAAGCATATTGTTTTTTTCTACTAAAAATTAAGTATCAAAACCCTGTGCCAATCTTATGATCAACTATATATAGTCTTTTACATCATTTGCCCTAAAATTATCAAGATTTCAAAATTAACCAGAGTTTTTGAAAAAAACATAAACCAACAAAAAATAACCAAACTTTCTCCAACCACCTATTAGAAACTACCCCCAAACTGTGCTATCTAACCAAATAATCCGTGTAATAGATGATTATGGTTGAGAAAATTCTCCTAATCTTGCTGACTGGGCTGGGTGTGTTGGCATGGTATATGTTGTTTTCCATTATTTATATAAATTGATGAACTCCTGGACCACCTGAACATTAGGAACATTGACATGGATCATCCTCTTCCTCCACATGTCCTTTTCCCATTTGATCTCCTTAATTTTCATCATGCGGGCAAGTAAGTGTCATAAGCATACACATAGTAGGGCTTCCATCTGTGCTAGTTTTGAAATATCTTCAACAGTCAATAGTTTAGCTTCTTTAGCCTTCCCAATCTCTTCCTTTAGCCTATGGAGCATGGAATTCTCATCATTTTCTACCACACCATTTTCATCCACATAAGACACATGATTGCACCTAATCTCATCCATGAGAGACCAGGTGAGTTCACTGAGTTCTTTATTGAGCTTAGAATATTCATCTTTCTCTTGCCTAATTATAGAATTGTGTCATTATAAATTCCTTTTATAGGCATAGAATATGTCTTCATCCACCATTTTGGAGGGATTTTCAATTAGGAACTTAGCCACACTATACCTCTAGACTTCATTGATTTGTGCCACTGCATTGGCCCATTTGTTTTTATCCTCCCATACTAGTGCTTGTGAATCTAACTCCTTGGTAGGTGTAATCAAATCATTAAAACCTTCTTGGATTCTAAAATATAGTTCCTTCCTTGTTGTATGATACCTTCTAACCACTCATCAAACACTATCATGATCATCCTGCCTCTTTGAACTTGATCAAGGAAATTTTGGCTGGCCGATGACCCAAGATCGAACATTTGAGGTTCCTAGGTCACGGGTTGTGAGTTGGGTCTTTGGATAGAATCAATGTATTATGTCATCACCTTTAACATATGTTTAAGTTATTTCTTTTCTTTCTCATCTTTCCAGGAATGACTTAACATCCTTTTTGTAGAGGCCTTGAAATGGTGATTATCTGTATCTTTGTTCGGTGCTCCAAGGTCTATCTTCTCCATCTTGAAATTTCTCATAGTTAGTTCCTAAATTTATTCATCTATAATGGGCCTAGCCACCTCTTCAACCCATGTCCTTTTTTGTTGATCAATGAACATCCTTGCAGTAGCTTTAAGATTTTTGGGCTTTAGTGTAGTTTCCAAGCACCTTTTGACCATATCATCCAAGGGAAAAGCAATGTGAGTAGATTTTCTTTTCTTTATCACAACAACCTCTATCCATTTTGGGATTGCATCAGATGTGTTTATAACTAAACTGGTTCAGATTGGAGTGGAATTAACCATGCTCAATGCACTGGTGAAATCTATAGTATTGTCCAGATCAATAGTAACATCTGGTTGGTATTCCATGTCCAATTTAGGGAATTCCAATTCTTCCTTGGCCATCTTCTTTTCAACTTCCTTTTTCAAGTCCAAATTGATCACCTTATTTTATGTTTGGGGTTCCTTTTCTTTGCACTTCATCCTAGATCAAGTCACTATTATCTCTATTTGTGCATTAAGTATTGTCATTAGTATCAAAGATGAGTAGTCGATTACCTATGCTATTCAGTCGGTAAAAGGAAGTACTACAAGCTACATATGCTAGTCGGTTAACTACATAAGCCTTCACACCAAGTAGTCACAAGGCAGTACTGAGAACTATAAGGATACAGTTCTAACCGAGCACCAGAGAAATTTTACCGAGCATCAGTGTATACTGATACCGAGTGTCAGTAAACACCAAGCAGACTAGATACCGAGCACCAGTATATTTACTGAGCAGTATTGATAGTGTTTACCGAGTGATCCAAGAAATGACATAGTAATCAATTTTGGCACATTTATCTATGCAAATGGTTACAATAGAATCACAAAATGTTTTACCAAGATCAAGGATCATTTATTATAGATATAATCATTAATTATGATGATGATCTCTATGTAATTGTTAGATCTAGGTTAATTTTATATACCATAGATCTTAGGGTTTTTCCTAAGATGATGTAACCTAATTAGGTCATGAAAGTTAAGCGGCATTAGGAAATAAAAGTAGTTTGCTATGTAATTGTACTTCATGATATTGTAAAAGTGAGAGTAATGAAATGAGAAGATCTTGAAGCAGAAGCCACCTTCAAGACATCATTTTTTAGACAAAGTTGAGCAGTAATCAGACATAGTCATTTATTCAGAATTAGACAAGGCTATTGAGCAGTAAAAAGGATAGTGATCTACACACTAAGGTGATATAAATTTGATATTTCATAGATCTGATTCAGACAAGAATATGTTGTCAATTTGCAGATACCCTACTGTTAGTCTCTAATCATTGTAACATATATTTGGTAAAATCTCCTAACAGAGTAGACCTAACAGTCTTTATTGTAAATCTCTTAACTGAGTACACACTCAAGTAGTGCTATTGAAATCCTTTAACAAGGTAGATCTAGCTGATCTTTTATTACTCCTAATAGGGTAAGATTACCAGAAGTGATCACAACTTGTAGCCCTAACAGGCATACTTTATTATCTATAGTAGTGAAGAATTTGTGGGTGTCATCCCCACCGTAGTTTTTACCTTCTAACAAGGGTTTTTGCTAACCAAAATACTTGTGTTATGTGATTGATTTATTGTTTAATTTCATGAAATTTACATTTACAAGTTAATTGAATGAATGATGCATACAATGGATTCAGTTGATAGATGAGTTTTACTACTATTTGTTGATTGAGTTTTGGGAGTTAAAGTTTTTGAGGGCACTAATTCACCCCTCCCCTCTCAGTACCCTATCTTTCCATTCCAATAATTGGTATCAGAGCTCGGATCTCTTATTGGATGGTTTAACCACTAGAGAGTAAAGATCTAATCATGGAGAGATACAAGTTGGACAAAACTATAGATAATCAAAAGATTCAGATGCAGATGTTTATTAAGCAATACAAACAAGCTAAGGATGCATTAAAGAAGTTACTGGTTCAGAGAAAGAACTTGGCTATTTTGGAATTGAGACTAACTACCATGAAGAAGAGATTGATGACTTATTTGATAACATTGGATCTAGTTCAAGAAGTATTTCTGATAGTTCTGAAATTGCAATCTCTGATTTATCTAAAAAGAATCTTCACTTGACTGAACAAGTAAAAGCCTTGCAGATCAGTCAAGAGTCACAGATGGTAAGAATGATCGATGTAATGAACAATGCTAGACAAGTTGAACAAGAAAGGAATGTGGCAATTGAAGACCAAAGATAGATGACTGAATAACTTCAAGCAAAAGAAAATAAAATATTGAGACTTACCAAGCATCACTTCAAAATATCTAATCAGATGATTATTGTAAACTAGGAGATCAACTGAGTAAATGGTGAGTTGTCAAGAAAACTTGAATATATAGTAGTACTCAAGGAAGAGAATGAAAAATTGAGAAATGAAGTGAAGATGTACCAATAACATAATGAGATGTGGAAAAAGGTTGAAGATAGTTATAAGAAGATTGATGATTTTTTGTTTAATCAAAGAAGATTTGGAAGCAAAGTTGGATTAGGCTACACTAAGCAAGGAGAATCATCCAAGCAATCTGAATAGGTGAATAAAAATCAAAATCAGAGACCTAAGATACTAACATGCTATCACTGTGGAAAACTAGGACATACTTCAAATGTTTGCAGGAGTAAAGCACAAGGTAAACCAAAAACCACTCCTAAATTTAATGATCATTTCTATAATTGCAACAAGTTTGGACATCAAGCATATGAATGCAGATCTAAGTTGACTAGGAATCCTAACCAACCTCACATGGAGAAATTCTTCTATACTTGCACTAGTAAATTTTAGCTTGTTTTTCAACGAGGTTTAGTCAAGTTTTAGATGCCAATTGGTCGACCACTCGACCATAATAGTTGTCAAATTTTTTTCATCGATAATACGACACATCAAACCTCCGTCAAAATCACAATGTACATAGTGGTTGAATTATCAACGTGTACGACATCAAAATAATCACTTCAACCTGGAAGAATTATTGGCTATACCGTTTATCTCTGCGACCAATGCTGGTCAGAAGAGTCATCGACTGTCATCAAAATTATGACTAGAAATCGTCAGAATAAATGTTGACTATATAGCACTCTTGCCGATATGTCTATTCTATTTTCATTGAAAAAGCGACAGAAATTTTAAACTTTAAAAAAAAAATATTATCAAATTAAGCACAGCAATATTATGTTGATGTTGTTTACAAACAGTCACACATTTTCTGTCTTATTTCACACAAACATGTTCTTTCTTGAGGTCATTAACCTTTCAATAAAACTTTCCACTTCTAAATATTTTCCTAAGTCTGAACAAAAGAAAGAATAAGCCTCACAATATTTCAATGACATTCATAGGAGATGACTAAGCAATCTACAGCTATGCCAAAAATAATACTTCAATATTATATCTAAAACCAATCTCCCAATTTATTTTCACCTTTACATCTTCTTTCCTTGATCAAAATAATAGCAAACATAAACACAAGAAATACTAGATTTTTGTGGAACAACTTGTAAAGGGAAAAACCATGGAAACGATTGCTCTCAAATATATGCACACTGATTAAGGCAAGTTACAAGAAAGAACAACTACCAAAGGGACTATGAAGAATGATAAGAGAGAATAGATCCACCACTAATGTCCAACCCACTCATTTTTTTCAATACTAAAAAAACTAAGATAAAGATAAATCACTTTCTTGACATAGGACTTTTCATATATCCAAAGATCACAATGACACCAAAGGCTTAATAGCATAGTTTGATATGATATGATTTGAACTAGACTGAGAAATTAAGTCACAACAATATTGAGTCTAAACATAAATACTAATATAGCATATTCTTTTTCATTAAGATTGGATCCATAAAATAAAGAGTTATCCCTCTTAAATAAACTGATTCCCATTAAATAAGCTTTTCTATTGTAACAAAAAAATTCTCACCCTTGATACCATGTGAAAAAAATCCATAATGGATTAGTTTAAACTACTCGAGTGCACAATGTCCTTTCAATAACCAATAATTGAGTTGTATACCCAGTCTATATGCACAAAATTGTTAAGAGGACATATTTGTGAAGGTTTTATAGATGTAGGTTACTGAATCATCATCTCTACACTGGTACTCAATCTAGAAACCCTCGTATAAATATAGCCACTCTAGAAAATCTCCACAAAAATCCCTTCTGGCCTCCACTGCATATACATCTTCTCAGAATCTAAAAACTCCAGCCCATCATTGATTCTCATCAATGTACCAATTTGGATAGTAAGTCTAATTTAATTTGTCTATGGACTGAGACCTTAAATTATTGAGCTTCTCTTTGTTTTGAGAAGAGTATAACATTCTCTACTTAACAGGGCCAACCACGTGAAGGTGGAAGCTCATCTAGCCCCTCCTAGGAGCCTCTTATGACCCTTTACGACATTTTAAGACCTCTAAGTTGTATTCTTAGGGATCATAAATGATCGTAAAGGGTCATAAGGGGTCTTGGGACACAACAGTTGAGAAACATTATTGTAGGCATCATGGTCACAATTTTTTGGAGACAACGTAATTGAGTGGCATACCCAGACGATGAAGAGAAACTTCTAATCCTCTAGTTCCAAGTTGACACTGCGAGATCCAAAGACCATAGATAAGGAATAAATTTAGAGAGAAGAGGAGGGCTATAACAACAAAAATAATATAGGATAAACTTGAAGTTAAATGAGGCAACTGCAAACATTTTAATAGAATTTTATTATTAAATAATGAAATTGTCATATACTAGTATTCTAAGAACCCTCATTACATGATTTATTATTGTAAGCCCCCTCTAACTTACACATCTAGAAAATGAAACTACAACCTATTGGGATTGAGACAAACCTTGTAAAACAACAACAACTAATAAGGATCGCTTGCCAACATCTGTTGAATACATTTGTTGGAAGACCTTGTATTCATGAGCAATAGATGTATTCAATAGATGTTGGCAAGCGATCCCTCTTAGTTGTTTTTGTTTTATAAGGTTTGTCTCAATCCCAATAGGTTGTAGTTTCATTTTATAGATGCGTAAGTTAGAGGGGGCTTACAATAATAAGTCATGTAATGAGGGGGCTTAGAACACTAGTGTATGCAAATTTCATTATTTAATAATAAAAATCTATTTAAATGTTTGCAATTTCCTCATTTAACTTGAGGTTCATCCTGTATTATTTTGGTCATTATGGCCCTCCTCCGCCCTTTAAATTTATTCCTTATCTATGGCCTTCGGATCCCATTATGTCAACTTAGAATCGGACGAGGAGAAGTTGCTCTCCATCGTTTAGGTATACAACTCAATTACATTGTCTCCAAAAAATTATGACCATGATGCCAACAATTATGTTTCTCAGCTATTGTGAAATCTACATTTATGTTTCTCAGCTATCGTGTTTATGTGCATGTTTTTATGTGTTTGGGAAGACATATTTCTAACCTGGGCCTAGATCCTTCAGCAAATAGCTTCATAATAATGTAGATGACAGATGAGCAATTAGCTTCCCAAGAAAAATCCCATAAATGAACTGTGTACCCCAATTCATGTACCCTCTGTATGTACCCAAATGATATATTTGAAATAAGGGTAAGGCTAAATTTACCCTTGTTGTTTCAAATGTATCATTTAGGTACGTGTAGAAGGTATAGGAATTAGGGTACACACAACTCATTTATGAGATTTTTCTTGGGAAGCTAATTTCTCAGTTCTCATCTGCTTCATTTATTATCAAGATAATTGTCAAAGGATCCAAGCCCGAGCTAGAAAGATGGCTTCCCATTTTGTTTAAGCCATATTCCTTGTTCTTTTCAAACTTCCTTGGTATGGTAGGCCTGCTCTCTGCAATACTCTTCTTCAATCTATGTTCAACGATAAGCATTGTATTCTTCTTCCTAATTGTAGCCAGAGATTCCTTTTCATCAGGATTCAACTCCACTTCCCCCATCTCATCATCCTCGTCCACTCATCCCAATTGATTGATCTCTCAAGGACCTTGTATTTAGTAGATGTTGGCAAGCAATCATTCTTAGTTGATGTTGTTTTATAAGGTTAGTTAATAGTTACAGTAGGTTTATTAGATTTACGTGTTTATTTCAAAGGCATCCACATGAAGTGGAGAGGGTGTGATCTAGTTGATGTATCAAGGAACAAATGGAATAACCAAGAAAACACTATACGTTAAATCATGTGATTAATAGTAGATTGGGGCTCACCTGAGCCATAAACATGAAGAATTATTCTATTCTGTTTAATACACATTAAAGGACCAATCCCAACAATTCTTAAACATACTTTATCTGATATGATGAATTCTTAATAAATGTTTAGTCAATTTTTACTGCTAGCACGAAGGAATATTTGACCTAGCCAAATCTTCCTTTAACCACACAAACAACTATGAATAACTATGTCTACTCCAACCTTAATTGTTTAAGAATTCATCATATCAGATAACATATGTTTAAGAATTATTGGGAATTCTATTAGACCTTTGTTGTAAACATGTCATTGGTTCAATTTTGTAAATTTGTTTTTTGTGTTAAATGCATTTAAATGAAACATTAAGCATAGTAATAATATGCTTAATCTATTAGTAATTGACAGATTAAATGCTCAAAGCCCAATCATGGCAGGGTTGTGTTATGTCCTTTTCTTTCTCATGATTTGGTCCTAGGTTAGGGGATTGGGAAATAACCAATAATGGTTTTAAATGATGTAATAAGGCTATCAGATTTAACACCATAGAATCAAGGCTACCATAACAAAGAAATTCTGCAAATTGGAATCAGCAAAACCATGTTTTTGAAGTATTTTTATTGGTGTTTGTTCTTGCCCGAGCCTATACGGATAATTTTTTGCAATCTGACTTCATAGGGAGTTGGGGCATGTCCCTAGCTTTCATTTAAATCCAACCAAAGGTTCTAAGGTGGAGTAAATTGGGAAAAATCGACTGACAGTCATTTACAGACCATTTTTTACACCAATTTTAGGTTGTTGTGAGGAATGCCAGGGAGTGTCAAAATTAGAAAAGTCATTGGTGAAATTAGAATAGTAACACAGTGCACCATGGAAATGCACTTCTTGTCTTATTAATATCTTTCGATGATATATTCAAAGGTATATACTGATGCAGTCAAGGATGGTGGATCCAATTAAGGATAGTCCAAACCTTGCAACCAATAGAATTACACAGTAGAATACTCAACACAACAGATAAAACAAAAATTGTTTCAAGTAATTTGCATTAACATGCCCAGCTATAAGGCCTTCCGAGTTAGGGCCGATTACAAATAGAAATAATTATGCAAGATCCAAACATATCCAATACAATCTCAACTAGTTCATCTTTGAAGACAATCAAAAGCTGATGGAAACCCTAAGGTAGATCTAAACTTGAGCTCACAAGCCTCCAAGTAATCCCCTTGTCTCCAAGTGTGAAAACCACTAGCTCTGCTACAAATCACTATCAGATAACAATCTAATCTACAAGATCATGCAAGATCTTTTCCACAACTTTGCCAACTTCATCTTTCAGAACCTCAGATCTGATTCACTAAGTCTTCAAGTCATGAACATCTACTGATCTCCTCCTGATCCTCTCATCCCTAAACAACTACCCCAAACATCCTATAAATACTAGTCATCAACCACAAGTCAGCTAGATGAAACCCTTAACTCCTCCCAACAAATAATTAAATGCAATACAAGTTGGCTCACAATTGTATACAAACATTTAATTTAGTATGTCAGCCTGTAACAACAACTACCAACAATAAATGCATCAAGTCAGCCCAACAAATCACACAAAACTCTAGTTGGTAAGCCATAACTACCGAGAAATAGTGAATTAACCGAGCACCAAGCATCACCGAACACCAGTGTCAACCGAGCACCACAAGCATGACCAAGTAACACTTTCACCAAGCACCAGAGGCTACCGAGTTCCTTCAGTGATCGAGCTTCCTTCAATGACCAAGGCTGTCGGTCAAGGCTACAACTAAGTAACACCGGCCAAAATATAAACACCCCATGTAGTTTCACTGAGGACAAAGAATGCCCCTGCCTCAACCTTGGATGCCTCTGCATCAAACACCCCAAGTTCCAAAAGATGCTCATATGTGGGAAGAACATCTTCCAGGATTCAGCACGTAAATCCCAAACTAGTTCTTCACATATAAGTCCTCCATCTTCTCTGCTTGCAAATTCTTTCACTTTAGTTTCCTTTGTCTCTTCAAGTCTTTTCTTGACAACATACAGGTTGATTCACCAAATTGATCATTCATTTTCTCTAGATCCACAGTCTCAACTCGGCTACCAATACTTAAGCTTCTCCTACCGAGTGTTGTATCCAAAAAAGGCATCAGTGAAAACCTTCTTTCATCCTTCTCAACAGTAAACACATTCTTCACACAATCATAAATAGCTCTACAATCATATTGCCAAGGTCTACCGAGCAATATATCACAACTATTCATCTTCACAATGTCACATAACACAAGATCCTTATATTGGCCAATCTGAACATCAATGAAGCATTGTTCTCTTACTTCCAAAGCATGAACATCTTGTAACCAGCCAAGCTTATAAGGACAAGGATGCTTCATTCTATTCAAACCAAGTTTCTGAACCATGTTCTCAGCAACCAGCTTACCAGTGCTACCACTATCAACAACAACATCACAGATTTTACCTTCATATTTGCATCAGGTCCTAAACAAGTTACTCCTCTGACAAGGTTCCTCCTTTGTACCGAGCAATGTTCATTGAAGCAACAAGTTCTCTGATTCAGTTTCATTCTAAATGTTCTCATTCATCACAGCAGTTCGTCGATCAACCTTCTTCTGTGTACACTCAAAATAATGGTGTCCTTTCTCTCCACAGTTATAGCAAGTACCCTTAAAGATAACTCTACCTATCTTCTTCTTTGGTTCTACAGGTTTCTGTTCATCTTCTGCCTCAGTCAGTTTATCCTTTATCGAGTGATCAATCTTCTCCTTCCCTCAGGAGTTACTAGGTTTTTTCCTTTTCAACTTCTCTTCTACCTTCAGAGCATACTGATAAGCATCTTCAACAGAATCAATCTTCAGCATACCAAGCTCATCCTGAATATTGAATCTCAAACCATTCACATACCGAGCTACCCTTTCCTTACCAATCTCTCAGTGTCCAGACCGAATAGTAAGTTTTTAGAACTCCTCGGTATAATCTTCAACAGACATATCCTTCTGCTTCAGATTCTGCAACTTCTTAAACAAGTCAAGCTCATAGTTGTGTGTGTGAATTTTGTACCTGTCTATAGACGCAACACTTCAGTAAAACATTAGAGGTTAGCAAAAATTAAAATCATGCAATGAAATGAAAACTAAACTAACTAGGTGATTTACTACCTTCTAATAGATGCGAGTATGTATTCTCAAATTGGACCGAGATCAGTGACCTTGACGACACCTAAATGAAGGATTTGAATGCAAAATCTAGATATGAATTAGATGCAAATTAATCTATTTTTTTGGTTTTTCTATGCAATAATATGAAAAATCTAATATGAATCTAATCTATATGAAAAACTGATATGCAATACAATTAATCTAACAATGATATGCTAAAATATGAATGATATCACAAAGTTGTTGATTCGCAAAGAGGCTTCAATTCTTCAGATACCAATTCGCCAGCATAAGTTTGCAAAATTATGAGATGATTTGTGAAGAGTTAAGCCTTTATTTTATAGAAATCCAGGGCTTTGGGGATGCATGGAAAAAGCCATAAATCACTCAGTTTATTTTTGAGTTATCAAGGAATTAAAGATAGTTAACTCACAAATAATCATGCAAAAACAACTTTTTTGATTTAAATCAGAAATTGAGATCAACTTTCAACTCAAAATAGAGTTGAGTTTATTTTTAAAACAACTTGAATTGATTTTCTGATTTATAGTTTTAACTTTTTTTGGATGTGCATAATTAATCATGAATTAAATAAATAAATAAAGTGATTTATCCTCAACTTAACTGATTTTAAAAATAAAACAATTGATTTATGGGTTAATCAATTATTAAATCAAACTTTTATTCCAAAATAATATCATTAAATATGACAACTTGCTTTAATTAATTAAATAAGAATTTAATCAATTAATGATAGGAATTTTGATTTATTGTCAAATTTAAATAATAATAATTAGGAATAAATAGAATTAAATTCAATTAAATAATTAAGTGGCAGTATTAAATCTAATTAATTAAATATTCAGAATATTTAATTAATCAAACTTTAGGATAAATAAGATTTATCCCCAAATAATCATTAAATCAAAGATAATTAGGATAAATAGGAATATTACTAGGAATATTCCCTCATGCAGAATTTGAGATAATCAATTAGGATTCGATGATGTTCAGATGTGCCTTAGGTTAGGACTTCGATGTCGATTTCATTTGATGTGTCGATATAGGAGATTAATGAACCTATAGCCCATTTTTGGGGTATTACATTTTGCCCCTCTTTGAATTGTTGTGTGAAGCCCGGTGGTTCAAAGACAGTCTGTGTATGATGTTTGAAACTGATGTTTGAAATTGATATTGATATGAAGCAGAAACTGATTGAAACTGATATGAAGATAATAGGTCTTGAATGACCAAAGATAATGTTAACTATAACAGTAAATGAACCGATGATTGCGAAAAAGTGTCAAAACACCTGATTTTGAACCTTATGATTGCGAAGAAGTGAGTGACTGATTCCAAACTCGATTGTCGATAAGAATCACATTGGTATCACATCTGAACCCTTTAGTTTCTGAAGAACCAAGGAAATAACACAATTGAACCGATAGTTGCAAAAACTGATACAATTTACAAGATTAAGAGAATATTAGATTGATATGGATCTCGATGAATCTAATATGCCTTGAGCAATGATTGATTTGCCCCAAGCAATGAGGTCTTTTGATGAATCAGCAACTAGACGTGGTTGTTTGTCTTGATTACTGAGGAAAGATTGATAGACAAAATTAGATTTATAGACTTGAATGATGTGCAATACCATGCCCCCTTTGGGATTAAAATCAAAATCTGACAAGAAAAGTCAGCGTTGAATGGTTTAGAAGCATGTTAATTGATTTGAGAAGTGGTTATACATGTCCAGGAATGTGTTCTGCATCGTTTAGAGGTCTTGGAGACCAAGTTTGACTAGGTTAAACCATGAGTTGATCATGGGTGACCAAGTTGAAATTTTGATAGTTTGATGTAAGATATTTAGTTAAGTTGAATTTTGGATTTCTTGTGATGATTGAAGGTCGATTATGCAAGTAGTTAATAATATGAATGATCTCATATTTTGATTTTGATCCCAAAAAAGGATTCTACTTGATGTTTCATTGGAGGTACCTTCATGTGAGATTCAGCTCTTGTTAAATTTGAAGATGCAATTTGAAGAATCGTTTAAGCATTGAAGTTTAGCCAACCACTATGAGATCATGCAAACATGCAAAATGCAAAGAGACATGTAGAATGAAAAGCAACCTAAGACCTAGGACCTAGTCACTGATCATGTGTCGGTCATTCTCATCATTGAATTTTTAGGTAACCGGATAAATCAATACAATGCCCACTAGTTATGAAACCATATACATATGAATATAAATTTGTATACGCAAGAATCAATACAACACCCACTGATTATGAAACCATGGACATATGAATATTGATTGTGTTTTTGGAATGTCAGATTAGATATAAGCATCAAAGCATAAGCGCCAGGATGACCCGAATATCATGTCCATTTTGATATAGCAATTTGTATAAGCATCAAAACATAAACGTCATGATAACCTGAATATGCCTTGCGGTACAAACACATCAAGCAGTCAAGAGATCATTCGAAATCCCATGTGAATTACCCGTAGTGACCCTTTATCCTTCACATCCTTAGGTAAGATTGCATTTCACAATAGGAGAAAGAACTCACTCAAAAAGACAATAGTTATATCAAAATTCCTTGAATTTTCTATGTATCAATGGTCGAGGTATGCATGGCCATCCAATTCGAGATAGAGGCTCTTACAGTCGGACACCATTTCAATCCAAAATTTCCAAAGTTGTTAGATTTTCACATACAAGCAGAAGACAAAGAAAAGATTATGCCCCTAGTCATCACTCTCTAAATCCTATAAAGGACATCATTGAAGAGCTTGAAGGAACATAATATGCAAAAATCTCAATGTGAATCAGTAAGCATACAAGGAGATAAAAGCATGTAAAGCACAAATTGTTCTCAGTTTGTGTTTGATTATTGTAGATGCAAAATCCTTTCTGGAGACAAGACTGACTAACTGACTCGGATGAAGCTTCAAAGGACTCTGACTAGATATGATACATCTAAGATACATTGGAGGCCATAGGATATGCATTGATTTCCCCCTAGTGTTAACATTGATAGGATACAGACGCTTGAGCTAATTGGTGTATAGACCGACTTATTGAAAATAGGAATGCAGAAACAAACTGGGAGATATGTACAAACTAAAGCAAGACTGAAAGCTAGGAAAAACCAAGATTATGCTGATAGATGGAGCATTTGAAACAAGTGGTGCCCATTTGTCGGGTTTTCACCATCTTGGCAAAGATTCTATTTTTGCTACCAAGGCGCTTGTTTCCAGGTTTTCACCAAGGCACTTTTTCTTTTTCTCATTTTTCTATATTTTTCATTTTTTCAATTTTTTTTTGTACTTTTGATATTTTTTACTTTTTTTGTGAATCATCAAGGCACCCATTGCTAGGTTTTCACCAAGATGTTCATTTTTTCAGGACTTTTTCTGATTTTTATGATTTTTTCAGGACATTTTACCATAGACTGAATGTCTTAGGCGTAGAATTTCTTCAGATGGAGAATATTGATTGATTCTCAGAGCTGTTCTCCTTCAGTCATTGAGAGTTGATAGGCTTTTTAGGATTTTCCCTCCTTGCAATTGGGTTCAAACTTCCCCTTGCGTTCCCGATGTGATTGATTTTTAGGATTTTCTCTCAAGACTAGATCACCGACTTGAATTCTCTGTGTCTGAATTTCTTGTTGTAACCTCTAGACATTCTCTTCTGATATACTCTGAGATGATCATATGTTGCTTGTCTGCGCTCATCTAGTAGTTCAAGTTCTTGCAACCTAGACACTCCGTAGTCATCATCAATTACTAGACCATGCATTTTGATTCTTAGTGATGGGATTTCAACCTCAATAGGCAGTACCGCTTTAGACCCATAAACTAAAGTGAAAGGTGTAGCCCCAGTAGGTGTTATGATACTTGTTCTGTAGGCCTAGAGAGATGGATTGAACATGAGATGCCAGTCTCTTCCTATTTTATTAATTGTACGGTGCAAGATTTTCAATAGATTCTTGTTAGAAGCCTCTACTTGTCCATTCCCTTGAGGATAGTAAATAGATGACCAATGTTGTGTAATCTTGAATTTAGCACATAAATCATCTAGATCTTTGTTCTTGAATTGTCCACCGTTATCTGTGATTATGGAATGAGGTATCCCATATCTACATATAATATAGTTCAATATGAACATAGATATTTGCTTTCCAATTGCTTGTGTCAAAGGGACTGCTTCTACCCATTTTTAAAAATAATATGTAGCTATCATTATATGGGTATGTCCATTAGAAGAATGAGGATGTATAGATCCTACAAGATCAAATGCCCATTGGTGAAAAGGCCATTATGTAGTAAAGGGAATTAGATATTTCCCTAGAGCATGAATTAAGTTGCCATGCACTTGGCACTTTTGACAGTTCTTAGCAAACTTGATAGATTATTTCTCCATTTCAGGCCAATAGTACCCATCCCTAATAAGATTTCGAGCTAGTGTTAAACCGTTCAAGTGTGACCCACAAATACCATCATGGACTTCCTCTAACGCACATTGAGACTCTTCCCATTCTAAAGATCTAAGTAGTGTACCATCTAGACCTCATTTGTACATATTGTGACCAATGGTGACATATCGGGAGGCATTACGGATAA
This sequence comes from Chamaecyparis obtusa, assembly GCA_027943335.1. Taxonomy (NCBI): domain Eukaryota; kingdom Viridiplantae; phylum Streptophyta; class Pinopsida; order Cupressales; family Cupressaceae; genus Chamaecyparis; species Chamaecyparis obtusa. Next base: position 28,752 of record BSBK01001380.1, read on the forward strand.
GGTATCTCTTTTCATAATGGTTGAAGGTATTGGGAATTATTTGGTCTTGGAGATAGGAAAATAGGTTTTTGTATCTGGATGAATCATGACAAACAACAGTGTAGATCATGTGGGTTTCAGGGGAATCATATGTAGGATATGATAGTGCTTCCACTAGGAACTCATAGTGTAGCTCATGTTCAAGCTGTTGTAATAGAGTAGATAGCATTGCCATTGCATCGGCAGCCTTGTTCTTTGTTCTAGGAATTTGCTCAAATGTGATAGATAGGAAATAATTCTTCAGATCATCTACCAATATCTTGTAAGGAATGAGTTTTTCATCTTTAGTTTGGTACACATCATTGACTTGATGGATAACAAGTTGTGAGTCTCCATGAATGTGTAATTCTATTACTCTCCACTCAATTGCTATTTTCATACCATCTAAAAGGGCTTCATATTTTGTAATATTGTTTGTGCAAGGGAACTTTAATCTGAATGCTTTTGGGATTGAGTAGCCTTGAGGAGTTATGAATAATATGCCCACTTCTGATCTATTCTGCGTATAGGACCCATCAAAAAATAATTGCCATTCTCTAGAAGAAAGATTCATGATAGAGGAATCTGGAAATTCTATTTGCATTGGTGTATCATCAATCATAGGTGCATCTGCTAATTGATCAACAATGACCTGTCCTTTGATAGCTTTTATTTCCACATATTCAATGTCAAATTCACTTAAGAGCATGACCCATTTAGCTAATCTACCTGTGTGGGTAGCTTTGCTTAGTAGGTACTTGAGTGGATCAATTTTAGCTACCAAATGTGTGGTATGAGCTAACATGTAATGTCTCAATTTTTGTGATGCAAAGATCATAGCTAGACAAGCTTTCTCAATCATTGAATAGTTCTTCTCATATGCAACCAATGTTCTACTGATATAATATATAGCTCTTTCCTTTTTGTTCTCATCATGTTGTGCAAGAAATGCCCCCAATGATGTATCTGTAGTGGAGACATATAAGATCAAAGGTTTCCCTAGAATGGGATGCATCAAGATAGGAGGATTTGATAGATACTTCTTGATATGGTTAAAGTTGTTCTCACACTCTTCATTCCATGCAAAAGTCACACCTTTATGTAATGTTTTTGTAAAAGTTTGTGATATGTCTGCTAACTGTGATATGAATCTTCTGATAGATTGAACTCTTCCTTGCAATGTCCTTATTTGACTAATATTCTTTGGAGGTTGCATTTCCATGATAGCCTTCACTTTAGCTAGATCAACTTCAATACCCTTCTTTGAGACTATGTATCCTAAGAGCTTTCCAGAAGTGACACCAAAAGCACATTTCTTAGGATTTAGTTTGAGACTCAATTTTTCCATTATATCTAGTATCTTGCTCAAGTCATCTAGATGTTCAGCTCTAATCATAGATTTTGCTAAAGTATCATCAACATAATCCTCCATAGTCCTATGCATCATGTCGTGAAAAATAGATGTCATGGCTCTTTGATATGTAGCACCAGCATTTTTAAGCCCAAATGGCATGACATTCCAATAGAAGGTGCCCCATGCACATGTGAAAGCAGTTTTCTCTTGATCTTCTGGAGCAATTTTTATTTGATTATATCCAGAAAAACCATCCATTAAAGAATACATCTCAAAGCCTGCAATCATGTCCACTATCATATCAATGTTAGGTAATGGAAAATCATCCTTAGGGCATGCTTTGTTCACATCTCTAAAGTTTGTGCATACTCTTATTGATTTGTCTGGTTTAGAAATAGGTACAATATTAGAGATCCATTCTGCATAATCAATAACTCGGATGAATCTAGCTTTTAGAAGCTTCTCTAATTCAGCTTTTACCAAGAGTGCAACATGAGGATGCATCTTTCTTAACTTTTGCTTCACAGGTTTGACATTTGGAGCTATAGATAAATGATGCATTATAAGATTAGGATCCAACCCTAGCATATCTGAATATTTCCATGCAAAGTTGATCTTCTTCTCTATTAGGAATGTTGTAAATTTTTGCTTCTCTTCTTTTGATAAAGATTGTGCTACATGAATCAATTGTGGTTCTTTTGTTGTTCCCAAATTGATGGATTGAGTGGGCTCAATTAGAACTAGAGATCTATCATGTAAATGACTCAGAAGGACATCAAATATCTCATCCTTAGGCACCTCAAAGAGGTTTTCACCTTTGGATATGTCTTTTATTTTTACTTTTGTAGGTTCTAAGACTGCCACAAATTGGTTTTCACCCTCAGAACTCCTTTTCTTTTTATTCTTATTCTTATTTTTCTGACTAAGATACTTGATGTCCAACTCCATCATGCTAACACTCTATTCACTGATGGAATTCCTCATAGGCTCAACTGCATTGAGGTAGCAAGCAAGGGCATAGTCATTTGGGAAGGTATAACTACCATGGCTCGGATTTGTGGAGGTTTGATCAAGAAGTTCAGGATGTTGGATAGTAAAAATGGGGAAAGATTGGGAGATAGTGTTTACAGATATGGATCTTTCATCATTGGTCCTAACCTGACACTTGAGTTCAAAGGTGACATTAAAACTTAAGACATTCTATTCAGGAACAGGCTCAATGTCATTGTGGGAGTCCAATTCAGCCATAGCTGGATCAGACTCGATAGGCTCATCATTTTTCTCTAGACTTACATTGGGTTTAGGTGCATATTGGTGAATAACATCAACATGTTTCTCTGTAATAAGCTCATATTCTTCTGGAATGGCTCCCCATTCATAGTCATTAGATTCTTCATCTATGCCTCTAGGAAATCTAAGAACATGAGTAAAGTTAGGATGAATACCCCAAGAAGGGTTACCCTCATATTCTGATTTGAATTCATACTCATGAGAATCTGTCTCAGAATAACTACCACCTTCCTCTTTTTTATTTTCTTCGATATTAGCTAGTTCTTGTGTTGCAACTATCTCTTGATTGATAGTAGGTTCTTGTGTTTCTACTACATTAATTCTTTTGATTGGATCATCTTTAGCTTCAAGGAGGTCTTTGATTTCCTTAGGCAAATGCTCATAAGGAACAAGTTCTGAGCTATTTGAATCACTATCTGATGGTTCAGTTTCTTCCTTCTTAAGAAAGGGTTCACCTGGAGCGATTTGCTCTATGACATGGGAACAATTACCTTTGAGATGGAAGGGTTTCTTTTTAAAGCCTAAGCCAACAGTATCCTTGTTTTCCCTACCAGTATGTAAAATAGGTGTTATAAGACCTTTTCCTCTGACTCCTAGAGGTCCTTTACCTGAATATCCCATTTTAGCTATTAATTTATCTCCTAGACCATATGCCTTAGAAGGGATTTTGGATACTGTAGAGTCACTAATTGGAACAGCTTTTCACAACCATCGATTCATTAGTGTTATTTACTTGGTTCTTCGTAACTGAAGGGTTCAAATGTGATACCAATGTGATTCTTATCGACAATCGGGTCTGGAATCAGTCACTCACTTCTTCGCAATCATAAGGTTCAGAATCAGGCATTTTTGGCACTTTTTCATAATCACCGGTTCATTGTTGATATAGCTAGCATCATCTCTATTCCTAGTCATCCTGGACCTGGGTCGGCATCTTTAAATCTTTCAATCAGTTTCTATCTCAGAATTGGTTCATCTTTCAAATCAATCTCAACATCTTTATCATATACAGACTATTCTTTGAACCACTACGCTTTGCACAGTGATTCAAAGAGGGGCAAAATGTAATACCCCAAAAATGGGCTATAGGTTCATTAACCTCCTATATCAACACATCGAATGAAATCGACATCAAAGTCCTAACCTAAGGCACATCGGCACATTATCGAATCTTAATTGATTATACTAAATTCTGCATTGGGGAATATTCCTAATAATATTCCTATTTTATCATAATTATCTTTAATTTAATGATTATTTGGCGATAAATCATATTTATCCTACAGTTGATTAATTGAATATGATGAATATTTAATTAATTAATTTAATTCTGCCACTTAATTATTTAATTAAATTTAATTATATTTATTCCTAATTATTATTATTTAAATTTGACAATAAATCAAAATTCCTATCATTAATTGATTAAATTCTTATTTAATTAATTAAAGCAAGTTGTCATATTTAATGATATTATTTTTTAATAAAATTTTGATTTTAATAATTGATTAACCAATAAATCAATTGTTATTTTTAATTCTAAAAATCAGTTAAGTGGAAAATAAATCACTTTATTTATTAAATTAATTCATATTAAATCATGCACAATCATAAAAGTAGTCAACTTTAAAACAATTGCCAATTTCAATTTGTAAACTTTCTAAAACTCAACATCTGATCATGAGTTGAAAAAGAGAACTAAAGCTCTATTTTGAGATAAAAACTGCTTTTGCATGATTTTATGAATTATTTATTCTTAATTTCTTGTTAACTCAAAAATCAACTTGAGTTTATCAAGAGTGATTTATGGCTTTTTTCAATGCATCCTCAAAGCCCTGGATTTCTATAAAATCAAGGCTTAGCTCTTCACAAATTATCTCATAATTTTGCAAACTTATGCTGGCGAATTGGTATCTGAAGAATTGAAGCCTCTTTACAAATCAACAACTTTGTGAGATCATTCATATTTTAGCATATCATTGTTAGATTAATTGTATTGCATGTCAATTTTTCATATACATTAGATTCATATTAGATTTTTCATATTATTGCATAGAAAAATTAAAAAAAATAGATTAATTTGCATCTAATTCATATCTAGATTTTGCATTCAAATCCTTCATTTAGGTGTCGTCAAGGTCACTGATCTTGGTCCAATCTGAGAATACATACTCGCATCTATTAGAAGGCAATAAATCACCTGGTTAGTTTAGTTTTCATTTCATTGCACGATTTCAATTTTTGCTAACCTCTAATGTTTTACTGAAGTGTTGTGTCTATAGACAGGTACAAAATTCACACACACATTTCTGGCACCCCCATCTATCAACACACGTTTGACTCTATGGTTCTAGATCAAGAACTTGACATATAGTATCTCTGATAACTGGACCTGCTCTGATAGGTAAGACAATGGTGCCTTTAGAAGATCTTTCTTGTTCATCATAGGCTTTTATAGTTATTTTCTTTTTGGGATCAATAGCCAATTGTGTGACCAAGCTGTAAGAAAAAATATTTAGACCAGCACCCCCATCTATCAACACATGTTTGACTACGGTTCTGGATCAAGACTTCTATATGCAAGGGCTGGTTATGTGGGTGACTCAAGGAGTTGTCATCTTCCTCTAAAAAGGAGATATATTGCGGAGATGTAAGATGTCAAACCATAGTCTGGAACCTATCTAAATCAAGGTCATCAGGAACATTGGATCTGAGCAAAGCTTTGTCTAGAATGGCTCTATGAGCTAGAGATATTCAAAGCAACTCAAACATGGAGATTTTCACATTAGTGTGTTGGAGTTGTTGAACAATGCTATAAGATGCTGGCCTCATATCTTTAGGATTGGAAGATTTAGAAACAGCCTTCTGTTTGGAAGTGGAAGAAAGATTGAAGGGCATCTTAGGGATATTTGATGAATCTGGTATTTGTTCGTTCAGATGTGCCTGAGCTTGTGATCGAGTAACCACGTTAGCTAAAGTATGATCTCTATCTCTTTGCACAATTGTGATGACATTGCAATGCTCAGAGAGACAAGGTTCAACCATATTGATAACAACATTATTTCCAGGGTAAGCATAATTGACTTTTGCCCCCATATTAGGCTGAGAAGATGAAACTTCTTGACCATGTTTCAGAAATGGTTTTGTGAATGTTGTATGATCATTATTTCTCTTATGATTGTCAATTGTGATTTCTCCCTTATCAATTAGATCTTGAATAGTATGTTTCAAGCGTAAGCAGTTATTAGTTTTGTGACCTTTACCCCAATGGAAATCATAGAATTCATTCTCTCTCCACCATTTTGGCTTAGGATCAGGATCAGATTTTTGAATCTTAGGCAAAGAGATGATGTTATTAGCCAACAAATTTTTCATAGCTGATTCTAAAGATTCTCCAAGAGGAATGAACTTTCATTTATTATCAGCGGACTAAGATTTTTATTCTAGTTTCTTTTGAGATGGTTCACACACCTTCTACTCTGAGGCTTTGATTGCTTGGGTGCCAATAGTTAGATTGAAAGATGGTGCCTTTGATGGGGCATGGATAGTATCAACAACACCATCTGTGACAATGCCTTTATTCTTGTTCCAATTTTTTTTCTTGTCTTTGGAACTGGATCCTGATTCATACTTGTCCTTTTGAAGTTTGATGTCTCCTTTTTTCACAAGATCGCATTGTCTACCATCTTATCAAAAGATGTATGATCTTGCATTTGTAAAGGGTAGTTGATCTCTAGGATAAGATTATTGATGAAGATTTCTAGCTTCTCAGTTTCTGGAATAGGCCTAGCGTATAGAGATAATTTCTTCCTCCATCTCTTGAGAAATGTCAGGAATGGTTCTCCTGGATATTGTTTGAGATTGCAGATATCAATCATGGTGACTGGATGTTGAATGTTGTAGGAGTATTGTTGATAGAACAATTTTATCAACTCCTCAAAATTTTTGATAGTAGAAGGAAATCTATAGAACCAATGAATGGTTGCTCCCCCTAGAGATCGAGGAAAGAGATGCATCAGATAGGTTGGTTCGTGCATGAACTCCATAGATTGTGTATAGAATTCTCTGACATGATCTTGAGGATCAGAGTGTCCATCATACTTATCATATTTTGGCATCTCCACTCTTTTTGGGAATGGTGGCATGTACAAGTCTTTGTCAAATGGAAAATGACATAGGGCCTCCATGGAGAACTCCTTGGGTTCCTTTTCTTTCTCAAGGTTATTAAGTTTGACTTGCATGGCATGCATCTATTTCATCATAGTTGTGAGTGGAGTTTCTTCCTCATGTGTAATGATATCTTCAACATTAAATTTGGGAGGAAGTTTAGCTCCTTGATGAGCTAATTGTAAAAAGTATGCCTCTTTGTCTTCTTTCAAGAAATGCTTCATCATTCGTTTGAAGTTATCATCATTTTGATATTGAGAAATTTCTTTAGGTGTGGGTTCCTCATCTGCACCATGTTGAGATTGATCTCTTTGAGAGCCAAAGTTTTTTCTACTTGAGACATGGTAGGAGTTCTCCTTGGGATAGATTGATGAGGAGTTTTTTGATTACCTCTATGAGTTGATGAAGGAGGAATGTAACCAGTTTTTAATCGAAAGTTGCCAAGATCGTCATCTTCATAAAGAACAAAATTGTAGAGTTTCTCAAGAGTTGGACCCCTGAAAATGGTTATAGGTAAGGTATGGGATGCTTCTCCAAATTTCTTGTGAGAGGAAGCTCTAGTTTCCACCATTAACCTTGGGTGAAACAAAAGAATATGATGAAGACAACTGAAGAAGGATCTGATTCAAGAAGATCAAATGATGCAACCTTTTTAAGGTTTGATTGATTGAAGCTTAGATTAGATGTAAATGGAGGAGACTGTGCCCTGGATGTATGGGTAGATTCCCAAAAGATAGTAGACACGAGTTCACAACACTTAGCCATTTTGATGATTGATTGAAGATTGATAGTTATGACAAGGTTTTGACACAAGATGACAAAGAATCAAATCAATTAAATAGAAGGCTAAATTGGATTCAAAAGGCCACTTTAGGAAACTGATTGAATTCTCAGTATCTACTACTCTATTCTTGACACAGTGATTTTCTTGATAGATTCTAGAAATAGGCTGGAAAAGCTGGGTCTTTGATAGTTCTGACAACTTTGTAACAACCTTTCAAAATTTCTCAAATGAATTTCTTTAGGCTCGTACGACAGTGGGTATAGCATGAAACAACAATTGACAAACTCGTACGACTATTGCAAAACTTGCACGATAGTTGATAGCAGGGTTTTTGACTCTTTGGAATTGACTGGCAGAAAAACTCATACGATAATGTACCATATACCATACGATAATCTGGGTGTTCTGAAATGACAATAGCCAAAATTCATATGACTTTTTAACTTTACAAAATGACTGCTGGCTCCAGAAAGGTGTTTGAAATTAGATTTTGCAATTTTTCAAATTTTTAGTATCAGTTTGTTCACAAAATTATCTGTCCAGATTTGAAGATTGTAGCAGATTGATTCATTCTTAGTAACCAGATAGATAAACAAACATGCAAAATAGCAAGCAAGTGATTCCAAGCATGTTTGAAAACAATGAACAGGGGACAAAGCAACCCTGTGCATGAACAATCAAGTGATTGAACTGTGCTAATCCCTAGGAGTGCTAACAATGTATGTTCCAAAAAGTTTTGCAATAACGCACATATTCCTAGAAAAAATGAAAATTTTGGACTCACTAGGGTTTTTACTACCTTCTAATAGATGCGAGTATGTATTCTCAAATTGGACTGAGATTAGTGACCTTGACGACACCTAAATGAAGGATTTGAATGCAAAATCTAGATATGAATTAGTTGCAAATTAATCTATTTTTTTGGTTTTTCTATGCAATAATATGAAAAATCTGATATGAAATACAATTAATCTAACAATGATATGCTAAAATATGAATGATCTCACAAAGTTGTTGATTCGCAAAGAGGCTTCAATTCTTCAGATACCAATTCGCCAGCATAAGTTTGCAAAATTATGAGATAATTTGTGAAGAGCTGAGCCTTGATTTTATAGAAATCCAGGGCTTTGGGGATGCATGGAAAAATCCATAAATCACTTAGTTGATTTTTGAGTTATCAAGGAATTAAAGATAGTTAACTCACAAATAATCATGCAAAAATAGCTTTTTTGATTTAAATAAAAAATTGAGATCAGCTTTCAACTCAAAATAGAGTTGAGTTTATTTTTAAAACAACTTGAATTGATTTTTTGATTTATAGTTTTAACTATTTTTGGATGTGCATAATTAATCATGAATTAAATAAATAAATAAAGTGATTTATCCTCAACTTAACTGATTTTAAAAATAAAATAATTGATTTATGGGTTAATCAATTATTAAATCAAACTTTTATTCCAAAATAATATCATTAAATATGACAACTTACTTTAATTAATTAAATAAGAATTTAATCAATTAATGATAGGAATTTTGATTTATTGTCAAATTTAAATAATAATAATTAGGAATAAATAGAATTAAATTCAATTAAATAATTAAGTGGTAGTATTAAATCTAATTAATTAAATATTCAGAATATTCATTTAATCAAACTTTAGGATAAATAAGATTTATCACCAAATAATCATTAAATCAAAGATAATTAGGATAAATAGAAATATTACTAGGAATATTCCCTGATGCAGAATTTGAGATAATCAATTAGGATTCGATGATGTTCAGATGTGCCTTAGGTTAGGACTTCGATGTCAATTTCATTGGATGTGTCGATATAGGAGATTAATGAACCTATAGCCCATTTTTAGGGTATTACAATAGTCAGCAGGTATGAACTTAGCTTTCAACTTAGTCACCATCAACCTCCATTGATTGATCTTTGTTTCACCTTCATCTTCTCTATCTCTTTGTAGTTCTTTCCACCAAAGAGCAGCATGTCCTTTCAACTTTTTCTGTGCTAATCTCACCCAAAGAGGATCTTCAATTTCTTCCAGCTCAAAGAAATCTTCAAGTTCACCAATCTAATCAATCAAATTGTCGGGCTTCAAAGTACCAGAGAAAGTAGAAACTTCCATTCGTTAACCATTACTAAACTGAGCTCCAGATCTATGCAACTGAGTAATTCTATCTTCACAAGATTTGTCCCTCCAGTCATCACCACTAGATCTAGTAGGTTCAAATTCTTCAGCAGCTTCTTCATAGCCATCTTTAGTACCAACATTTTGAGGTACACCAGCAACAACTCTCATGATCTCGGTGACCATTTCATTCTTCATCAATTCTATCTCAAATCTGACATCCGATCTGACTTTATTAGAAATCTTTGATTCCACAGCATGACAAAGATCTGTAATAGCTGCATGGTCCAATCTTCTCAGAGGCATCCTTAAAGATATGCAAAACCCTCTGCACAAACCCTCATTGACCACCTTATGGAAATCTCCAAGTTGTGTACAAGTCAAATCTCAACCTACCACCTTGAACAAACAACTAGGGCAAGATCCATAAGTTCAGTGCTCTAGATTTGCAATCCAAATCATACAATCTCTTCACCAATAAGATCAACTTCACAAGATCAACCTTGCTAGGTCAACCTTTGCTCCACAAGACCAACTATCAGCTCCAACAAGAACAAACTTCGCTCTAATACCACCTGATGCAGTCAAGGATGGTGGATCCAATTAAGGATAGTCCAAACCTTGCAGCTAATAGAATTACACAATGGAATACTCAACACAATAGATAACACAACAATTGTTTCAAGTAATTTGCATTAACATGCCTGGCTGTAAGGCCTTCCAGGTTAGGGCCAATTACAAATAGAAACAATTCTACAAGATCCAAACAGATCCAATACAATCTCAACTAGTTCAACTTTGAAGACAATCAGAAGCTGATGGAAACCCTAAGGCAGATCTAAACTTGAGCTCGCAAGCCTCTAAGCAATCCCCTTGTCTCCAAGTGTGCAAACCACTAGCTCTACTATAAATCACTATTAGATAACAATCTGATCTACAAGATCATGCAAGATCTATTCCACAACTTCACCAACTTCAACTTTCAAAACCTCAGATCTGATTCACTAAGTCTTCAAGTCATGAACCTCTACTAATCTCCTCTTGATCCTCTCATCCCTAAACAACTACCCCAAACATCTTATAAATACTAGTCATTAGCCACAAGTCGGCTAGATGAAATCCTTAACTCCTCCCAACAAATAATTAAATGCAATACAAGTTGGCTCACAATTGTATACAAACATTTAATTCAACATGTCGGCCTATAACAATAGCTACCAACAATAAATGCATCAATTCAGCCCAAAAAATCACACAAAACTCCAGTCGATAAGCCAGAACTACCAAGCAACAGTGAATTAACCAAGCACGCCAAGCATCGTCGAACACCAATGTCGATCAAGCACCGCAAGCATGATCGAGTAACACTTTCACCAAGTGCTAGAGACTACCGAGTTCCTTCAACAACTAAGCTTCCTTCCATGATCAAGGTCGTCGGTCAAGGCTACAATCGAGTAACACTAGCCAAAATACAAACACCCCATCCAGTTTCACCAAGGACAAAGAATGCCCCTACCTCAACCTTGGATGCCCCTGCATCATATACTAAGAGGATATATGTGTGTGTGTGTGTGTGTGTGAATCATATACGTAACCTATCAATATTATATATGTATATATAAGATTTAACATATTCAACACTGACATTACAAAGACTGTCAAAATTGCAGACATGAGACACAATGCTTCCACCCTCTGATATTAAATATGTAATATATTGAATTTCTATTGTTTATGGAATTTGATTTTTGCATTGAATTATTTGTTTGGGCCCTAGAGTCAGCCTTCTTGGATTAATCATTCAATTCAGCCCCTTTGGCTTTCTCCCTTTGTCTCCTACATATAGGAGGTTGATTCTTGAGAGAAGAACACACAAGACATAATGTGTTTCTTCTCCCAAGAATCACTAAAAGAGGCAGCAGCAATAGCGAATTGTCTAAGGCAGCAGCAATGGTGAATTCCCAAGGCTGCAACAAATTTCTTAAGGGCAGTAGAGAATTCATTCTTGGGTCCAAGACATCTCATTTAAATTTTCCAGTTCTTTACTTTCTCATTTCCAATTTCTTTTTTCTTACATTCTTGATCGATTCTAACAAATCCAAATTAGATTAAACAATGTTTTAGATCTAAGATGCAATCAAAATCTTTATCATTTGCATTTCATTTTCAAAGATCACTGTTTTGATTGGATATTAGTTGATCTTGGTGTCAGGTTTTAGTGAAGAATTTAATAGTTTGTATTTGTGTATCGCATTTGCATTTTTAGTTTCCATTTAACAATGTATCAATCTTGATAGTATTCAGTTTCATTACATTTCTAAATGTTTGAAAGCACTAAAATCAAAATAGTTTCAAAGAAACTGTGATGTGCATTTTGTATTGGTTGTAGCCTAAGTTCAAAAGGAGGTTATGAACATCCCTATTTGGTTTAATTTAAGTTGATCCTTGAGTATGTATTGAAACAGTTTCCAAAGCATCGTCATTCAAATCCATGCTAGTGTCTCATCATTTCACATGGTTGTTATGGTCTAGTGTAGTGCTAGATCGACAGTCAGGTGGACTATGAGAACCGTGTTTATGGAACCTTTCTTTCTTTGTTTATGGAATGCTACTGATCCATTGCATCTTTGACTTGTTTATGCAAGTAATTGAAGAATGTACCTTGTATAGTTGTTTTTTGGGCTTACTCCTTGTTATAGCTTCCCCTCATAATTTTTTTGATTTAATACATTTAACTTTTTATAACAGTGACTATAGTAGACGCCATGACATAAGATCTTCCTTTTCTAATCAATGACAAGACATATTTTGATATATTCTCATAATAGCACTATGACATAGTTTTGTATTTTGAGGCTAAAAACTCTGTTTATGAGAATTGTGGTTCACGGTGACTGATTTAGTGTACTATAATAGAAATGTCTTACTATTGTCTTGTAATATTTGATACTCATGATTATGCTTTGGAATCAAAGTTTTCTTTCATTTGATATCCTGCTACAATATTTCTCTTATACCTTGAACATGGCTTGAGTTGTCAGATCTATATGTATTTCTTTACATTATTTTTATAAGACCTATATGATCATGATAGGCTTCATTATTGCTTCTTATATAACATGTTAACAGAATGAATAATTCATTGTTTGAATGCAATGATGTCCTAGGTGAGCCGATTGAGCACGGTTAGGGACGACAGAGCATTGCAAGGAGATTATAGCGAGTTGAATGCATTGCTTGCTTCAACTAAAATCTCATGGAGAGGTAGACACACGTCTATAGAAGCCCCAAGTTGAAGTAGAAGATTGGGTGAGTTTCTTTGGTTGCCAAGAAAGAAAACTCTTAGTCACACTGTCCAAGTTGCGTGAAAACACTGGTTTTCAGGCATGGTTGTAGGAGTTGGTGTACAAACAATCTGGGAGGAGAAGACCTTATAAATCTTGGAGTTCTCAATAAAGGGTGTCTAAATCCTAAGCTCATAGAGTTTAAGACTCAATTAAAATCTCATAGAGTTATAAGACTTCATCTCAACCATTTCAACTAACTAATAATCCCTCCACTAATTGGAAATCAAACTGTCATCTCCAAAGCAATGGGGACTTTCAAGGGACTAACACTATTTCATTAATTCCAAATAAACTTGTCCCCCTTAAATCGATGGCGGCTAAGATCCCTACAAAACACACCAAAGACCAAAAAATGTCAAACCCTTTTTTTTTTTTTTTGCGAAAACACAACAATTTGTTTACAATTTTTTTGTGGTTTTCGACTACGAAATATGCAAATCATGAAGAATAGATGATGAAAAGTTCACAAAAATCTGTTGTGTTTTCTATTTTTAAAAATTTGATCAATAGTACATTTCGTAGGAAGCTTAACTACATCCCTTAAAATCATTAACAAAATACTATCATCCAAAACCCAACATCCCTTAAAATCATCAGCAAAATACTATCATCCAAAACCCAACATCATAATATGCAAGCTTCTAGATTGAGTCTCTCCCCATGGAAGTTCTACTTCTTAAACAAGAAAACTCAATGAATGCATGTATTGGGGGAAAACTCAATAAATGCGTGTATTGGGGGATTTCTTCCATTGTTGGTAGTGAGACAGGAGGGTTTGGTGTCGTCAAATTTAGAAGAAACCCTATTCAAAATTGTTTACATTCGAAATGGAAGTTGAATATGTTCTGAAGGGTTCATTGATGTAGTAGCATTTTGAACAAAAACCTCAACATTAAAATTCAGCCATTGCTTTGAAAGAGATAATTTATACAACGAGGAACCAAGTCAGTGAGTGAGAGTGGAAATGCTTCCCAGCTTACTTGTAATAACATTATGGTCAATTGAATAATAGTTGTACAATGCTATGGATATCCACAACTCACATCAATCTCAAACCATTATGTAAAGAGGGATGATTGAAGGAAGCCCTGCACATTCTACTCACTACAAAAAAACCCTATGGAGCCTTATTTTCGTATCTTCAATTGTCGCAAACCTACAATCTCAAAAATTTCCTTTCACAAAGAAAAAATGTTCACTCTTTCATCATTCCCAAGCAATTTACATTTTCTACAAGGTTTCAGAATAAGCTTATAAACATGTATGATAGGTGTGGAAGCCTGGTGGATGCACACTTAAAGTGTTTGACTAAATCGTAGAATGAGACAACATCTCATGGAATATGACTATTTCTGCATACCAAAGACATGGGTATCCTCACGAGATAGTCGCACTGTTTCACCAAATGCAACAAATAGGTTTTGAACCCAATTAGTTCACATATGCCAACATGATTACAGCCTATGCTGAAATGGGAGCTCTACAACAGGGCGTAGATATCCATCAAAGCATGAAGGATAGAGGATTTTCTCCAAATGTTGTGGTCGCAACTACCCTAGTGGACATGTATGCCAAAAGTGGAAGCATAGACAAGGCATGTGAACTGTTTCACAAAATACCTCAAAGAAATGAAGTCTCATGGAATGCCATGATTGTAGGATATATTCAAAATGGATTTGTTGAAAAGGCTTTTAAAACTTTTAAGCAAATGCAATTGGCAGATGTAAAGCCAAATTCCATAACCTTTGTCAACATACTTCCAATGTGTGCCAAAATGGGAGCTTTGGAATAGGGTACCACTGTAATGTCCCCAGTACACTCCTTGGAGATTTGGGGCTAATTTGATAACTTCAATTGCAAAGACTTATTTCTACTTGTGTGTAGTTCTTTAATTGTTTTAAACTTTTGTATTGAATATGGTTCACAAATAGGTATGTTGTTAATATTCTTAGTTGGATAATTTTGTGGACTAGAGAATTCAACCAATGTAAGTGTCTATTACTTTTTATTAATGGAGACTGATTTTTAAGGATTACACTATCAACAATAAGTCTAGTATGATTCTCAAGTTGATAATAGTATATTGCTATAGGCCGGAGATTATCCTGAGCTCACACGGATTACATTATTATGGTAATCTATTACATGAATGTTACATTGTCTGACTTGTAATCCCCTTTCTTATACAATCATTTTCTTCCTTTCAATCCAATGATTTGAAAATACTTATTTTGACTCTACCAGTGATGATCCTAAATCTTATGTTTCCTTTCTCTTTATATAAACATTAAACATTGTCCATTTCACTTCCAATAATCATGTTTAGGGGATAATCAAAATGCTTCTATAATTCTTATTTATGTGGGTCATGACATTCAACTCTGTATACCCGCACCAGCTCACCCTATATATTCACCAATAGCATCCAATATTGAGTGAATCCCTTTCAACAATGAAACCTTTGAGAATGTTCTTCCTTTTTATAATTCTATATATGTATTTCATCTCCATCCAATGTTCCTAGTTATATTCATTATATTCTTTTGTGGTCAATACTTCCTATTTGGATCATACTCCAAGAGTGAGTAAATATATAATTGAAGGGACATGAGATAGATCCCTGTGTCATTTATAGGTTGTGATCACCGTAGATTATGTCTTTTTTTTTTCCATCCCCTCATTCTTGGTGTCTTTCCTCCATTAAGTATGCTATCTCTTCCACAACCTTTGCAAGCATCCTTCCAGCTTGTGCCAAAATGGGAGCTTTGGAACAAGGCATCGATATCCATCAAAGCATAACAGAGGGGGGATTTTTATCAAATGTTTTAGTTGTCAGTTCCTTACTAGACAGGTATGTTAAATGTGGAAACATAGACAAGGCACATAAATTGTTTGTCAAGTTGCCTCAAAGAGATGTCATCTCATGGACTGCCATGATTGGAGGATATGTTCAAAATGGGTTTATTGAAAAGGCATTAGAAATTTTTAAGAAAATGCAACTGGTGGATGTAAAGCTAGACTCCTCAACCTTTGCTAGCATACTCCCTGCCTGTGGTCAAGTTGGAGCTTTGGAACTGGGAACAGTCATCCATGAAATCTTATGCAAATCAAACACAAATGGCTTGGCTAGAGCCGTGCAATTCCAAGAATTCAACTATAGTAGGGTATGCAAATGTATGTAAATGTATGCAATCAGGAGGTGTAAAACCCTAATATATGCAAATGTATGCAATTAGGAGGTGTAAAACCAATCTCGAAGCATAAATCAAACAATAAATAAGTCTCGAAGCAAATGATAATGTTGATTGGGTATCCAGTAAATTAAATAGTTGAGAGAAAGAATGAAAAACCTCCAAAAACCCTAGGTTAAGGTTTCTAAGCTCAATCTCCTTGAGTCATTTTAGTCACTCAATCTCCTTTGTGCACGCGCTGCCCTTCTAATTCATCAGCCGGGAATAATGAAATGAGAAATGAAATTACCCTTTTTTTAAAAGTTATGCTCGTGTTTGTCAAAATTTTGACCACAATAGGATTTGTCGATATTTTGACAAACACGAGCATAAATTTAAAAAAAATAAAGTTTTCCTTATATAATCCGACCAAGAAAAACCTTTTTATTTTTTGGTCAAAAATTTTGGTAGAAAAACTAAGTCAAATGTACTAGTGTTGCAACATGCATGGACACACCTCACAAGAGTGTAGAACAAAAATGAAACAAGTCTGGACACTGAAAGGACAGAACAAATCCTATCAGCTGAGAAGACAAAATAATGCTTACACTTGGGATTACAACACATTGGTTAACTACACAGTATGTGGAAGGTATGGACATATTGCAGCAAATTGTATGAGGAAGAGATGGGCTGGAAAATCTCGAAACTGGACAAGAACTGGTATGGCATGTTTGCATTGTCACAAATTTGGTCACCTAAGAAAAGATTGTAGAGACCAAGCACCAAAGGAACAAACATTAAAAAATGGAAATATAATTGTAGATATCATGAGAATAAGAAACACTATGTGGAGAAAGGCATCAAATGAGAATGTTGAGTCAAGCAATGCAGTTGGTGAAACCTCATCCATTGGATTGGGTGACATTGGCACCTCCACCTAAGGTGAAGAAGGTATGTATGGAACTGATATTCCAAATTCATCTTATTTCACATACAGTTCCTATATTTGAATGAACATATACCAAATCTGCATGAATTAAGATACATTATTGATGCAGGAGCATCTCGGGCTTTGAGCAATCTTGCATCAACAAAAAATATTTCCTATTTTCTATTGTTTTCTTTACAATCATTTCATTTATTGGTTTCATGTTGTGTGAAGCTTACATAATGTTGAGGACCTATTTTTTAACCTTCTCCTAAGATCTCATAAGGATTGGATGGACCGTTTCAAAGTTGGAGTTGTTTTACTTGTCATCGGAGCTGTATTTTCCTGTAATTTTGGTGCTAATTGTGCATCATGGAGACCTTGATCCTTAATGAATCAGACTTTTCTCTCTTAGGTCCTTAAAGAGGACCTAAAATACTATCTTTTCCCAAGAGTACAAGTCCTAATTCATTATGAGTAAAAAGCTATGACCTTTTTTCTCGGGGACCTATTTTCAGCCAGTTTACACGCGAAACGTGGAGTGTTTCTTCTTGCATGGTTCTGTGTGATGAGATGGGGTCTTGCGTGGTTAAGGAAATGTTCTTGGGTTAAGTTTGGACCTAAATCCAAAGGCACATTATTTTTTTATCATTCTTTCATTATTTTTGGTTTAAATCTTCCAGACTGGACCTATAGTGTAATTAAATGTCTGACTGGCCGACTTGTGACTTAGCTGGCTATATATTGAGAGCTTGGGTAGATGTTTAGGGGTAGGATGGTAGATTGGTAGTATCATGAGATTAGAATCATAATTGGATCTTGTGAGATCTTTTAGATCAAATTTTTTATCTGATATTGTAATAACAGAGCTAGTGGTTCGCATACTTGGAGACAAGGAGATTGCTTGGAGGCTTGCGAGCTCAAGTTCAGATCTGCCTTAGTGTTTCCATTAGTTTTTGATGTGTTTTAGAGCTAGACTAGCTAGGATATTGTTGAGATAATTTTTTATTTCATTATAATAGGCCAAAACCCAGAAGGCCTTACAGTCGGGCATGTTGAATGAAATTTTGTTTTGAAACATTATATTGTTGAATTCCATTGTGCTTGTTGTTGTTATAACTTACAGCATAGGCTTGGACCATCTATTATTGGATCCTCCATCCTGGACCTACATCAAGTGGTATCAGATTTTGAAGACCTTGAGTGTGTAAACTAGTTGAGGTTGTTTGCACCAGGACCTTGGATTGAAGATGCCTCCAAGGAGAGCTCGTGAGATCTCAGAGGAAGAACCTACTGGAGAATTTAGTCTTGATGATTTTAGGGCTTTTCAGAAACAAGTGCAAGACCTACAAAATGAATTGAGAAAGAAGACTACCACCTTGAAAGAGGATAGTGATGATGAGTCTAAAGAAGATCAATTTGAAGAAGCTATAGAAGAAGTCAGAGATCCAGAAGAAAGTAGAATCCTAAAAGCTATGTCTAAAATTGGGAAGAGACCTAAGATTGAAGTTTCTACATTTGCTGGAAGCCTTAGGCCAGAAGATTTGATTTATTTGATTAATGAGATAGATGAATACTTTGAGTATGAAGAAATAGAAGATCCTGATAGATTTCGATTTGCAAAGACTAAGTTGAAAGGTCATGCAAATATTTGGTGGAGGGAAGTTCAATTGGAAAGTAGGAGAGGAAAGGAAAATATCACTAGATGGAACCGAATGGTTGACAAGTTGAAGAAGCAATTCATTCCGATGGATTATGAATTGGAGATGTTTAAGAAGATGCAAGCTTTGAAGAAGAAAAACAAATCAGTGCAAGAGTATACTGAAGAGTTTTATAGACTCCTAATTAGGACTGGTCATTTTGAAGCTGATAAAGAGAAGGTTGCTAGGTATGTTTATGGCTTGAGACCTAGTATTCAAGAAGAGTTACTTACTGTTCGGATGAAAAATATAGGAGATACTTATCATATGGCATTGAAGATTGAGGAGAAGCTGAACAAGAGGTTTGAAGGAAGACAAAATAATAGGATCAAAAGTGGAAAGACTGATGAAATAGTTGCTGGAGGCAATCCTAAGAAGACTGATGAAGGATCTGGTAGTGGTCCAGCTACTAATAACTACAATGTTGGACAGAGAGGGAGAAAGAGAAATGAGTTCACTTTTACTTGTTATCAATGTGGTGAACAAGGTCATAGAAGTTTTGAATGTCCTAAGAAAAGAGTTTATTAATTGTTGAAGAAAACATTGAGAATGCTGTAGAACAAGGTGAATTTCTTCTCACTAGGAGGTTGGCTACATGTGTCCAGGAACCAGTGCAAAGAAGGAATTTGTTCAGAACCAGATGTAAGTGCAAGGATAAGGTATGTAATGTCATAGTTGATGGTGGTAGTTCTGAGAACTTTGTTTCAGAAGAGATGGTTAGTAAGTTGAATTTGGAAAGAAGGAAACATCCTAATCCTTATCAAATTAGTTGGATACAAGATGTGTCTAAGGTTAGGATTGAAGAGAAATGCTTGGTTAATTTTCAGATTGGATCTTATCATGATGAAATATTATGTGATATATTGCCTATGGATGCTTTTCATTTGTTTCTTGGGAGACCTTGGCAATTTGATAGACATGTTATGTTTGATGGTTGTGAAAATACATATGTGGTAATGCATAGTGAATCCAGACATAAGTTGTTACCTTCATAGGAAGTTGGAGCTAAGGGATGTGGAGTTATCAGGTGTTGTCCTTATGAAAAACCTCAGGAGAAGAAGGTTGATGAATCTATTCCTATGAATGAAAGGAAGCTGAGTTTGAAAGGAAAGGAGCATGACATATTTGAGGAATTTATAGAGATTAAGAGGCAAATGGAATTTTTGAAAATGATAGTGCAGCAAATGATGGCACTAGTGAAAGAGAGGACTGTAGATGATGCCAAGCTGATTAGTAAGTCTAGAGAAGATGTGATTCACCAAAGTGTTGGTGTAATCAAAAGTGGAAAAGGTAATCAAAATAAAAAAATTTCAGTAGTAGAAAGGAAAGTTGAGAAAGGTGCAGGACAAGCTGATTTGCTGAGTGTGACAGTGGATAAAGTAAAGACAACATAGAATGAAGAACAAGAGGAGATATGGGTTAAGAATAGATATAGCATACCTATTTTGATTCCCTTGAAATGTTCATGAGAACATTCTTTTTATTTACCTGGGGTGTCTGATGCAGGAGCATCTCGGGCTTTGAGAAATCTTGCATCAACCAAAAACATTTCATGTTTTCTATTGTTTTCTTTATAATCATTTCATTTATTGGTTTCATGTTTTTTGAAGCTTACATATTGTTGAGGACCTATTTTGGAACCTTCTCCTAAGATCCCATAAGGATTGGATAGACCGTTTCAAAGTTGGAGTTGTTTTACTTGTCGTCAGAGCTGTATTTTCCTGTAGTTTTGGTGCTGATTGTGCATCATGGTGACCTTGATCCTTAATGAATCAGCCTTTTTTCTCTTAGGTAATTAAAGAGGACCTAAAATAATATCTTTTCCCAAGAGTGAAAGTCCTAATTCATTATAAGTAAAAATTTATGACCTTTTTTCTCGGGAACCTATTTTCAGCCAGTTTACACGCAAAACATGGAGTGTTTCTTTTTGCACGGTTTCATGTGATGAGATGGGGCCTTGTGTGGTTAATGAAATGTTCTTGGGTCATGTGTGGACCTAAATCCAAAGGGGCATTATGTTTTGATCATTATTTCATTAGTTTTGGTTTAAATCTTCTAGACTGGACCTATAATGTAATTAAATGTCTGACTGGCCGACTTGTGGCTTAGCTGGCTATATATTGAAAGCTTGGGTAGATGTTTAGGGGTAGGATGGTATATTTAAACCAAAACTATTATGCAAGGTTAACCGAGTATCAATATCAACCGAGTAGAAAGTTATGTGTTAACCGAGTTGTTATTTTGTAGTAATCACTGAGTTGATAGTTGTCACCGTGTTGGAAGTAGGTCAAGCATTTATGACAAGTACTTTTAAGCGGGAATATGAAAAAGGTTATAAATAGATGGAGAACTTGGTTTATTTTTCACAAAGCAATTTTTAAGAGCAAAAATTTCTAGAGAGCAAATTCAAGCAAAGAATTTTAGGTGCATTCGAAGCTATTTCAGATTCAACCGAGTGTGTTCTTAATCATTGTCAAGTAAGTATAGTCACTACAAAGCTTATTCAAAGTTTTTACCAAAACCCTAAGTTGAGAAATAATGGTATCCACATCCAAGACAAGAAAATCTAAACTTGTAGAGGAGGAAGTGAACTTGATTGTGTCAGCTAACTGTGATGAACCTCGATATAAACTTCATCCCAAAGTTGCATCCAAGATTGATTCAATGGGAGATTTTTCAAGCATACCCCCTAGGGTTTTGTTAGTTGAAGATGTTAGATCATACATTCAATACAAAATAGGTGAAATTGGTGATTTCAAGATGTGTGCAACTTTCCAGAAGCTTTGTGATGTTGATGGAAACCTTAAACCAGAATATAAACAAGTTGAAAGAATTGGTCTAATATATGCCCTAAGTTTCCTAAAGAACTTTAAAAATGAATGGATTAGGGTTGTGCTAAGTTGGTTTCATGATGGAATGTTTTGGTTGGATGAACCGGTTAAAGTCACAAAGAATATGATTCACAAAGTTATTGGGTATCCAACAACTGACAAGACCAAGGCATTTCGTAGTGCTTCTAGGGATAATATTGAAAAGAACACTGGAGCAGTGTGGGATGGTCGAGCACTGAAGATTGGTTCAATTAATTATCTAGAGGTTAAACTTGTAGCTTATGTCATCGGTTACAAGATTTTTCAATCGAGTAGACTGAATAGTGTACCATGTGGAGTCGTTGAAATTGTATACAAAATGATCAAGAAAAGTACCCAGTTAGACCTTGGCAAGCTACTGTTGAGGCAAATTGAAGAGAACATGAAGACTATCCGGTTGGCGAACTCTAATACTTGTAAGTTTGGATCACTTTTAGTTTACATATTCTTCTATGTGCAATGCTTTTTCCTTCCGTTAGTAATGTAGAATGGTCAACCGACAAGTCATTCATAGTGTAGATAACAGATATGATCAATGACTTG
Source organism: Chamaecyparis obtusa (assembly GCA_027943335.1). Classification (NCBI taxonomy): domain Eukaryota; kingdom Viridiplantae; phylum Streptophyta; class Pinopsida; order Cupressales; family Cupressaceae; genus Chamaecyparis; species Chamaecyparis obtusa. The sequence continues at coordinate 51,064 of BSBK01001380.1, forward strand.
GGAAATAATTTGAATAATGTTTTTGATAACTACTTTGAACAATTTAAGATTAGAATGAATTCTCAAAGTAGAATTCCCAGAAAAGTAGTCGAAGATAATGAACTGGATTTTTTTTCTTGTGGACACCGACCATACACTGATAAAGGTTGTGGAGCCTAGGATTAAATGGTTACCCCCTATGGGTTATGAAATGGATATTGATTTTGCTTCAAAATCAATTAAGGCTATGCTAGCTATACCAAAGGATAAGAATGCAAAAATATTTGGAACATATGAGGAGGCCAAGACAAGAATAAAAATAGGCATGGTTATCGGTAAGATAACAAAAAAATCCAGAAAGATGATGAAAACTCTAGTTGATAAATTTGGAGATGATATTGGATCATCTGACAATTCATCGGTTGAAGTTGCAACTGAAGGTCAGTTAATGCTCACTGACAAGCCTCATGAAAGTGAGGAAACTGAGTTAGATAAAGGTACATACTCTACACCAGTTTCCCCTTCACAAACTCCAAAGAAGAATCAGTTAGAAGCACAGTCAAGGGCACGAATAAGATCAACAACTACAACTTCACCACTGCTAAAGAAAGGAGTTTTGAAGTATAAAAAACCAAGGCAACATCACCAAAAAAGACTTACACCAAAAGAGGTACAAAAACTACTACTCAAGCCCCAAGGAAAAGAATAAAGTTGATTAGAGGTAAGGAAGACTTAGAAGATGAAAAAGATGATAATAATCAATTGAAAGTTATTAGTAATAAACGTAGGTCAATTGATGAAGTTGCAGAAGATATAATTGAGAATGGTGAACTCATTGATCCTAAAATTAGTCAGTTTTAGCACATGTCAATTGAGGATCAAAATAAAATAGAAGAAGCAATCATCTAGATGATGATTCGGTTCAAAAGAGTTCCTATTGAATTTTCCAAACACCTACCTAAGGCACTAGAGGATATAATTGCACAAAAATGGTCCTATGCCTTAGATACTGAGAAGAAAATGAGGGAACAATCCCTAGTTTTGGCAATACCATAATTGACTATTTCTGAGATTGAGGACTACATGACAACACATTCCAAGAGATTTAGAGTAAAGAACCAGGCAATGCAGATACTCAATGAAAATTTGGCAGATATAGATGAGTCTAGTCAACTCATCTAGAATTCTATAGTTGTAGCCTGTGAGCAAGCAGAAAAGATGGCATTAGCCAAATCCTCAAAGAAGAAGCTAAAATCAAAAGGAAAAGAAATTCATATTGATGATGCAGACCTGGCACATAAACAAGACAAGATAGACATATCAAATACTGAGGTACCTAATACTATAGTTGCCAGTGAGGAACTAAGTTTTTCATAGGATGCACTGGATCAAGCTTAGATCCAAATTATAGATAACACTACACTAGATATACTCATTGAGCACATCACAAATGGTGATCTTGATGACCGAGATGATGATGAAGATGTGAACATTGTTGGAGCTCTAACACAAGATGAAGGTACATTTACTGAACCAATAATCACATCATTACCAGGTGAACTTCCTATCTTGATGGAATTTGTTGAAATTGTAACAAAGGAACAACCTAAAGGCTCAAACCCTAAGCAACTGATGGATACATCAGGGGAATAAGGAGCTAGTACACCGGTAGAAACAAATGAACCTAAGGTAAAAGAGGTAAAAGAGGCAGATACATAGGGCCAAGATGACCCTAAGGCAACCGAGGGAACCCCGCATGACACAACATCAGAAGCTCCATCTCAATCAACCGAAACACAGGTTACCAAGGAGCAGAAAAAGGAGGAAATTGTGTCAACCAAGCATGACACACAAAATATTGAGGAGAAAGCAATAGTTCCACTTGGAAAGAGCTCACCTTAAGAGCTGAAGAAGAAGAAGAAGAAGAAGAAAGGAAAAGGGTCGGCCACACTTGAAGAAGTCATTTTTATACCATATTGTGACCCGAGGACCCTAGCCCCTGAAGAATTAAGAAAGTATGGGGAGTTATGTACTAGAAAGGTAGCTCAAGAGAAGTTAAGAAAGGAATGTAAGAGCAAGGAGATACTAAAAAATGTAAGAGACATATTACAATAGGTTGTACCCAAGGTACAGATCGATGAAGACACACCTATCATGGACCAACTTGCTAGCCTTGCACAAGAAATCAATGCCCCTAACATAGAAGCTAAGGAAAGAATTGAAGAAAGGGTAGAATAAAAAATAATTGACAAACTTGCAAAGAAAATCAGCCAAGAAGTGGCAATAAACAAGGTAAAATTATCTGAGGTAATAACCGACATACAATCTATTACTTAGTTAATTATTTAGATGTTGATTAAGCTTTGCACTGTGGAGACCTTCACTATTGAGATTGGTGAGAAGATAAAATAGCTAGATACTGAAATCCAAGCCAATGCACAAGCAGCCTTAACCAAGCCATATGCTTTTGCTAAGCATATATTGAAAGTTCAAGAACTCAAGTGATTAAGAGAAGATTTGTGGAAGCAAGAGGAAAGGATAAGTGACCAAGTCACAGAGATTCAAACAGGTGTGCTTCCCTATCTTAAGATTTTTGAGAAACACATTGTCAAAGCACAAGTTTTAGTTTCAATGCCAGAAATCTCTGTGTTGGACAATATCTTTGACATGCATGCACAAGTTGGTCTTGAGCACATTGCTCTAACCAACTTGATAGAGGAATGAGCGAACCTCTTAGATTCTTTGAAGAAAACCCACCAGCACATTTTTGATAAACTGTAAGTACATAATTTTGAGTTTGGCATTATTATCAAAAAGGGAGAAAACTAATGTATATGCCAAATTGTGTAATTATATGTTAAGTGTACTACATACATACTAGGAGCATGCATCGAGGGGAAGAAATTTTGAGAAATTTTGTTAAGTTCAAGTATCTATGTATATATGGTGAAGTTAGAACAATTTTGAGACATCAAGTCTATATACATTCAAGGTTTTGATACTAACACCAAAGGGGGAGATTGTTATCTCTATTTGTGCATTAAGTATTGTCATTAGTATCAAAGATGAGTAGTCGGTTACCTATGCTATTCAATCGGTAAAAGGAAGTACTACAAGCTACATATGCTAGTCGGTTAACTACATAAGCCTTCACATCAAGTAGTCACAAGGCAGTACCTAGAACTATAAGGATATAGTTCTAACCAAGCACCAGAGCATTTTTACTGAGCATCAGTGTATACCGATACCGAGCATCAATAAACACTGAGCAGACTAGATACCGAGCACCAGTATATTTACTGAGCAGTATTGATAGTGCATACCAAGCAATCCAGGAAATGACATAGTAATCAGTTTTGGCACATTTATCTATGCAAATAGTTAAAATAGAATCACAAAACATTTTACCAAGATCAAGGATCATTTATTGTAGATATAATCATTAATTGTGATGATGATCTCTATGTAATTGTTAGATCTAGTTTAATTTTGTATATCATAGATCTTAGGGTTTTTCCTAATATGATGTAACCTAATTAGGTCATGAAAGTTAAGAAACATTAGGAAATGAAAGCATTTTTCTATATAATTGTACTTCATGATATTGTAAAAGTGTGAGTCATGAAATGAGAAGAAGATCTTGAAGAAGCAGCCACCTTTAAGACATCACTTTTCAGACAAAATTGAGCAGTAATCAGACATAGTCAGTTATTCAGAATTAGACAAGGCTACCGAGCAGTACAAAGGATAGTGATCTACACACTAAGGTGATATACATTTTATATTTCATAGATCTAATTCAAACAAGCATATGTTGTCAATTTACAGATACCCTACTATTATTCTCTAATCATTGTAATAGATATTTGGTAAAATCTCCTAATAGAGTAGACCTAACAATCTTTATTGTAAATCTCTTAACCGAGTACACACTCAAGTAGTGTTGTTGAAATCCTTTAACAAGGTAGATCTAGTTGATCTTTTGTTACTCCTAACAAGGTAAGTTCACTAGAAGTGATCACAACTTGTAGCCCTAACAAGCATACTTTATTATCTACAGTAGTGAAGAATTTGTGGGTGTCATCCCCACCGTAGTTTTTACCTTCTAACAAGGGTTTCTGCGTAACCAAAATACGTGTGTTATGTGATTGATTTATTGTTTGTTTCATGCAATTTACATTTACAATTTAATTGAATGAATGATGCATATAATGGATTCATTTGATAGATGAGTTTTACTACTGTTTGTTGATTGAGTTTTGGGAGTTAAAGTTTTTGAGGGCACTGATACACCCCTCCCCTCTCAGTTTCCTATCTCTCCATTCCAACAGTCACCCTTATAGGAGAGGTAACCACTAGAGGAATAGTGGGCTTCTTCTTTGGAGTAGTTTAGTTGTCTTTAATTTTGGATCCACATGCATAAAAAAATTGAGCAGTTTTGTCAGCAAACATAACATGTGGTTTTTATCCCTTTGAAGCCCTAGTTGATCTTAGTCCATTTGTTTGAGTCTTTTTGTCTCTCCATTCATTCAACCACTTTTTTATTCTCTGGATGATAGGGAATGTCTTAAATTCTAGATTATCTATCTTTGGCATAGTCCAGTCAATTTCAAGTATGGTGATGGGTTGATCTTGTTGGTACATAGGTTCTACCAAAGAATCTTCATCTTCCTCTACACCTATGATGTCCATTTTCAAACCAAAGCTAGAAACTTGTTGCAATGTCAACCTACTTTGTAGTCTCTTCATCACTTCTTTCTCATTTGAGCAATCTTCCTAGTAGTCTTCGAGATGAGGTTGGGGTAGGAGTCATGCCCTGAGTAGAAAATGATCCCTAGCAAAACCCTTATTATCAATATTAGGTCTGGGTTTTTAAAACTAAAAATTGAATTTGAACAAATTGAACTCAAGGTTGAGGGCATCTGAAATTGATTTACACTCACATGAACCTAGATCAATTGGAAATGATATGCCTATTGTGTTCTTAGGTGAGTACATTTTACTCACATGGGTCAGTTGGCAACACAATTCTACCAATACAAACCAGTCCAATGCATACCTGGGTGATTTGACAGGATATTCGTCATATCCTCCTACTTTGAGGTAGGTGAAGTGTGGGAATTGAGTATAAAAATTTTCATATATACTCACTAGTTGTATTGCCTCCTCCAACATTTGTTTATCGGGTATACCAACTAGTTCATAAGTCAATCTTCTTGAGAAAATATCATTAACCCTTTTGTAATTTTCACAACATCTTCTCTTTTGCAGATGAGGATAGTACTCATAAATTTTAATCCCTTCGACAAATGGTTCATGATATAGCCTGGTCCATTCCCTTATACAAGCCAAACAATAGAATAAATATGAAGCCATGTAGAAACCTTGGCATCCAAAATGACCATTATTTAACTGATCATGTAACTCTTCGGCTATAATTTCTCCCTAATCCACAAACTGGGTTCCCTGCAAAATTATTTGGATGAAGAAATACATCAATTCTTTAAAATAGAAGACATGGTTAAACCCCTTAACTTTGTGTAACAATACCATCAGTTCCTTGATGTGGGGTTTCATATGCTCTCTTGTAAGAGGCATGGGTAGTCGTGACTCACCTTTCTGTAATTTTAACAACCAGTGCCTAGCAATTATATTCCTATAAACCTATTTTTTCTCAGAGAATGTGGACCAGGAATTTGATATATACTAAACTCAAAATACACCTCCTTGATTGGTATTCTTAGGGTAGCTATAACTATTTCCCTATTAATTGACAACAAGACCTCCCTATTGAATTTCCTTATACACCTATTCCCTGGGTCATATTTGTTTATACATTCCTTGACTAGTTCTGAACAAACTAGGGTTGGGAAAAAAGTTGCACTCTCCACTATACCGCTCTCAACAATGGTGCTCATAATAGAGCCTTCTTTAGGGTTTTTAGCTCTTTCTACAAAATTATCAAGTTTTTACTAGAACCAAGAGGTGTCTCCTCACTCGGGGGATGAGCACACCAGGCTTGACTCATTTTCAAAAATTTGAAAGCCAACCCTCATGATAACAAAATTCAAAAAGCTGAAGTAACAATAAAATTTCAAAAGAATCCTAGCACAATGAGTTACGATAAGGATGGGAAATCAGACTCACCTTGTAACTAAAACCTTCTACAACTTCAAACCTAGAAAATATGGTGTTCTCTGTATGTCACTTTCTTCTTCATGGAAATATTGGTAGAATGATACCCAAATCTCCCACTCATGTTAATGAATAGCACAAATTCTTTCCCTTAAAGGATATTAATTACCTTGTAACTTCTACGCGTGGGCTTCTCATTTCATTATTACTTCTTGTTCAGGTGGAAAATGGTTTCAATGAATTTAGTAATGTAAACTATGTGAGATGAATTCATTAACTAACCACTTCCACACTAACATTTAAAATATAAGAGAAAGAGGGGCTTCCAGACATAACTCTTAATATAACCTAAGTTAGATTAGTAAAAACACAAGAAGATAGAGGATGTCAATGCTAAACCCAAATTATACTAAGTACACAATAAATTCTTCTTTCATGCAATGTAAGACTTGATTAAGGTTGTATAAATGCACTTGTAAAATTTAACTAATTGATTTAGCAAGATAAGCAATAAAGATCTAGGTGCTAAATGTAAGCAATCATCTCAATTAATATGTAAAAATATATCTAAACTAAGATATGAAATAAATAATGAGGTACTCACCTTGAATTATGAAGAATAATATGCTTTTTTGCTCTGAAAACTATTATTCTGGACCTATAGCTGAATTTTCAACTGCGGATTTGCGATCACGGCTGAAAACCCAGAAAATGCTAAAAATCTCAAGTTGTCGATAATAGGTTGACCATGTCACTGTGTTCCAGAATAGGTTGACCAAGTCACTATGTTCCCAAGGCACTTTACTAAAGTCGACCCAAATTTTTCTGGTAGATCTATGTCTGCAACTTCCAAATTTGTACCTGTAATTCTAAGATCTTTCTCCTGCACATAGAAAACTAGGATTTTGGGGTTGGGGTGGATAAGGGCTTTCCTTGGTGAAGCCATAGATTGAGAAATCAACCTTGGATTGAAATGTAAATGTGTAAATGAAACAAGAAAAATGTAAATATTCACCTTTCTTGAAGAAACCCTTATCAATACAGATTTTGTTGTGTTTGTATGTTGATCTTGAACTTACAATGCAGGAAATCTCCATAAATGCTATGGATCTACCAAAATCACTTCATGGATCCATGGATGTAAGTGTGCATCAAATGAATAAGATGATGAATTCCTCAATGTAGATCTCTTCTCTTGATGTCCAACAATATGCTAGATCTTGAAGAGGAAAGATGCCCACAAAGGATCCTTGAATCTTTGAAGACTTGAATGCTTGAATGATTGAACATGATATTTCTATGATGAATTTTCCTCCTCTTTTCTTCTTCTCTCTTTATTTATTTGTTATTTTCAAAATGAGGTGCCTAGGCTTCCTTTTATACTAGTTTCTGATCGGGAAAATGAAGTAAGCCGACAGGGTCACCAAATTTTGTGAATTAAATCCCAAGACAACATCATTCCTAAGGCTCACAACACCTAGGGAATGGGTTCACCTATTTGACCTATTCTAGACTAGGTCAACTTGGTCAACTTGTTCCTAGGGTGGCCCATAGAGAGCCCTCTCTGAGGTCTCATAAACTGCATAGATGAAAGCGAGAAAAATGGGGTTGAATGGGAGAAAAAGAGAACTGAGCACGAATCCATCCATGATCCAAAAATTTGATAAAGGATCGGAGCTAAAATTTCTTAAATGAGGAGCGCATCCATTTCAAGATGGTACATTTAGACCCCACTTTAGTGAGAGTGTGAGTTGTCTCAAACTCATGGTATAGTAGATTGAAAAAGCAAAAGTTGATCTTATCATGGCTAAGGAGATGAAGAAATCATCAAGACCCCAAGAGACTTGAGTATTCATCACATCCAAAGCCAAAAAATAAAAGAGATGTCACTAACAAGAAAGTGCATCCAACTTTTCCAATAAGGTTTGTGTTCCTTATTGTGAACTACACGAAACAAAAGAAAAATTAAAAGGGTGCAATAAAAGATGGTATTGAATGGTCTATCAAGTGTGTGTGGCATGCTAGTCAACCCATTAAATATGAATTGAATGGTCTATAAAGTGTGTTTGGAATGCTATTTAACTCATCAAAGGATTCAACTTCAAGGGAACTCCATGTCCCAAAAAGAAGAATCAAAATATGACCCAGGCATAAGGATGTGTGTGTCCTTAAGGGATCAAAAGGAGATCAGGCTTTCAAGACTATCAATAGTCCCAAGAAGGATCAAAAACTAGGATCAGGCCTCCCAGACTGTCAATAATCCAAAGAGAGATCCAAAAGAGAAAAGAGCCCCCATGAACTATCAATAGTTTGATAGAGGAGACAAAACTGCCAATGTGCGTGTGTGCAAAAAGTGAACGGAGTGTATGCCCCCACATTAAAGCGATTGAAAATGAGTCAATAAGAGAAATGTTAGGAATAAGGTGTCTCAACCTTGGATAATTCCTATTCTTATTATTTGTTTTGTAAAATGTATTTCTTGCAAATAATGTTGATGTGTCAGCATCTTGAATTGTGTGTAAGGAGATCATGGCTAAAATGGTTATGACAGATTCCTATGACACGTAAGAGCTATGTCAGGAAGTTTCAATGATAGGTGAAGACATGTGGCAACTGATAAATTTGAGTACTATACACTCTTCCCCAATCGTGGGGTTCAGGGCATCGGCCTGAAAAATTTTTTGGGGTTCCTATTTTCTCAGAGAATGGTAAAACCCTAATACAGTTATCTTTGGGAGTAGCCCTAAAAAGTGAAGCGCATGATATAAGTTTTTTTTTAGGGTTGCGAAGAGATATGATGTGAGCGTATTGTTGGAATGTTTTATGCTACCGTGATTTGTCTTCAAGGGTTTAGAAATCTTCTGAAAGAACTTTCATTACAAGTGTATTGTAAGCTGTAATAGTTTTGATCAATACATTGTGCAGGTTTTGGAGTGCTGGGGTTTTTACCGAAAGGTTTCCCCAGGGTATATCATTGTGTCATTCTCTATTTTTCTGTATGTATGGTATGTGGTTGCAATATCTTTGTTAAAGTAGTTAACAAATCTGAAATTGTAAGGATTTAAAAGAATTTGCACAATACTCTCCTATAGAGATTAGCATAGGAAGCTGTTTCTGCACCTGAGTTTCCTTACAAGAAATAGCTTTAACTGAAGTGTATATGTATTCACAAAGAACATTTCCACTATGAAATGCCCCCAGGAGAGAACATTCCAAGGGAAATGAACACATAACAAAAGAGAGAACACAAAGGGATCTACTAACTTTGAGCTCAGTATGATCATATGATAATATGTACTATTATATCAAGTATGAAATGTCATCATTACCCAAAGGAAGTAGAACTACAACACAACAAAGGAAAAACATGTAAGATATACACAGAAGAGTTTTTTGGGTCGACAACATAGAGACTAAAAAGAATCAGTGCTACTATGTCACAAGCATCCAAGTAGACTACACAAGAGCACATTTATGAATAATAACACATATACAACACAATATGTAACAACAAAATTGAAGGAGAGAGATACAAATAGAATAATTGCACATGTTCGACTACTTTATCATCTTGTGCCAACAAAGCAATCAAGAATTGTCTATAAAAAACACAACACAGGGGAAAAACAACATGAACACACAAAGACTACCATGCTAGAAAAGTCCACATCAAGCATGTTTCATGCACACCCCCCCCCCCCCCATCTTGGTCTGAAATGTTAGGGAAGGGTGAGAAACTCACAAGAGGAACAACATCCAATACAGTAGGAACCGCCGCTAGATCCAAGCAAGGACTTTGGTGGGAGTCACTGCTCTCTTTACTAGGAGTGATTGTAAGCTGCATAGAAATCATGTTAGACAAATCATAATCTATATCAATATTATCATATTCATCATCACTAACATGTGCATTAGAATCATCATCAAGAGTATCTTCCATATCAAGATTAATAGAATCTAAAATACGAACATAATCATCAGGTTTATCCTTTTTCATATTGTTATTTTGATTAACTTCCTTTAAAGGCTCAAGTATGGGTTGATCAAAGGAAGAAAAAGGTTGAGAGGAAGACACAGTGTGAGAAGGAAGGACACGAGCCTTAGCCTTATCTTGATGGTTCTTGCAACGCTGACGAGCATGTTGGTTACAAATTTTTTTACGAGATAAACTTGAAGGATTAGGTTCCACAATCATAAGTTGCGAGGAGGAAATGTCTATGGATTAAGGAATAACATGTGGAGGAATAGGTGGGGTAGGTAAGAATGTTGTAGGAGTAGCATCCTTAGGAAGGCTAAGTTCAAGAATATTTTCTACCATGTAACGTTGATAGGATTGAAAGAGATGATCAGGACGGTTAGGCGGGTTTTGAGGAAGAGATGGCCAAAAGAAATCTATATTAGCACAATCTCAAGGTTGTGAAGGTTTGTAAAGGGAATGATTAATGGTTATAAATTATCCTTTGTGGGGAAAATTTATGCATTTATGAATGGGAGAGGCTATATCTTGCATAGAGGAAATAAATGGAATGCCAAGCTTAACTTGAAATTGATCCAAAGTAGGAATAAAAAAAAAGGTGGTGTAAACAACCTTACTAGCAATAGTCACATGAAGATTAATAGAACCTTGAGGGAAAGAAAGAAAACCATTACAATTTTTAACCCAAACACTAGATGTATCATAGGTATCCTTATGTAATCCTTTACTAAAAATATGTTCTTCAGTGATAACATTCATGGCGGAAGAGGGATCAATCAAAATACCATGGGAAGGGATATGAGCAACCCTAGCAGTTTTGTAAAGAGGACCATTAGGTTCTTTAAACATATCAAAGTCATCAAAGGTAATAGGAGATGAATGTTTAGGTGAAGTTTGAAGTTGAGACTCGACATGATTAACCACATGATTAGCTTCTTCTACCTTATCATCATAACTAATGTTGGTAACCGAAGAAGAAGGTTGATTAATGACATGTGTTGAATGTGAAGGCAAAGGGTTGGTATAAATTTGCAAATTTTGCTTAGGAGGTGCTATGGAATTATTCATACTATTAACCTTAGCATCAACATATATAAAATTGGAATCAATAAGGTCTTGAATAGCATTCTTCAAAGCATAACACCTTTGAGTATCATGACCAGGTTGAAAATAGTATTGACTAAAAATATTTTGATCAAATGACTTATCCATTGGTTTTCTATTGTTAATGGGATGGATAGCAGGAAGCTTAAGAATGTTAGCATTAATCAACTTTGTCATCACCACATGTAAAGGTTTAGATAAAGCAGTATACTTATGATTAGGATGATACACAGAGGAAAATGTAGTCGTACCTTTGGATGTAGTAGCCACTTGATCATCAATTATGTTTGTTGACTTGTGAATCTTTATGTAGTTGTTAAGTTTGGATAACTCATTTTGATTAATGGCGGCACCACTCTTATCCATAGTAACAGGAGCCATTGGAGTAGAGCTCTCAAGCTAGCTCACTTGTAACTAATAGTGGTGAAGCACTGCGCAAAGATGTGAAAAGGAAGTATACTTAGTAAGGAAAATATTATCTCTAATGTCCTTTTGAAAATTAGAAATAAAAATATGTTGAATATCATGATTAGGCACATGATAAGAAATTTGAGCATACAAATGTTTAAATCTACCAATAAAGTCATTAACTTTTAAAAAAAAAATTCTTACAATGCATTAAATCATTCAAAGAAATTTGAGGACCAATATTATTTTAAATTTTTTGAATGAAGGCATTAGTGATCATTTGAAAGGAATTAATAGAGTAAGGAGGTAAAGAGAAATACCATTGCAAATCTTTATCCCTAAAAGTACTTGTGAACAACTTAGTCATGAGCCTAAAATCATGAGCACAGTCCCTACATATAGTTTGGAAAGTCCTAACATGAATCACAGGATCACCCTTACCATTATAAGTCTCAAGATGAGGTATCTCCATATATAGTGGTATAACAACATGAAGGATATCTAAGGAAAGGGGATTGGCAATATCACATGTAGGTATGTTGTACTTAGATTGAGTGAATTAAGCTACATGTTGTAAAGCAGTGATAGTTTGAACTAAGCCACTAATGGTAGGATTAGAAGACCCAATAGTAGGAATAGAAATATTGGATGTACTAGGAAAGTTGCAGGAAGCAGAAGGAAAATGCAAGGATGTTAGTGGAGGATTAGAAGGAACAAGAAGAGCATTGGAATTTTTAAAAGGTACAACATTGTATGAGGGTAATGAAGAAGGTATGGAGGTAGGAGGAACACTCGAGGAAATGAAGGATTAGGAAGACCAACACTTAAAGGAGTGTAAACTTGTGTAGAAATTATCAAGAGAGGCAGCACATAAGTAGGAATACTAGGAGTGGTAGTAGAAATCAGGATAGAAGGTTCAACGATTGTGGAAGGAGGAGTGTATCCTAACTCTTGAGCACATTTCATCAAAGGCTTAGCATGCATATTAATAAGATGTGAGATACCAGACAAAATGAATATGCTATTGTCATCATGAGTAATAAGCTTCTCAATAGCCTCAATAGCGAAAACACTATCGATATTTGGGTTCTCTTGCACAAGCCCATTTTCCAATTTATCAAACTCACAAGAGAGCTTATCAACTTGGGAGGGAGGAATTCTTACAGATTTATCTTCATCATGGGAGGAATGAGAATAACTATGCTCCATTATGGGATTGAGATCTTGAGGGAAAATATTAGTATCATCATGGGTCCTAGGAAAGAAAGAGGAATCATGGTCAAAAGAGCCCATGAGTTTATGGCTTCTCCTAACAGGAATGCTAGAGGTTGGACTTAGTGTTATAAAGCTCATAAAAGAGGAGATCACAAAAGGAAACTCTAATGAGATCTAACCACACAATTATCAATGTAATAAAAAGAAAATAAAGATCTAACTACACACATATAGCTAAATATAACTCAAAAATAGGATTCACCAATAGGAAAAAAAGAAAAAGAGATCAAGGGATCTAACTCCAAATTCAAAAGGTAGTTGTAACACGATGGGTTCACCAAAATGCTCAGGTAGAAAATGGTGTCAATGAATTTAGTAATGTAAACTATGTGAGATGAATTCATTAACTAACCACTTCCACACTGACATTCAAAATACAAGAGAAAGAGGGGCTTATAGGCGTAACTCTTAATATAACCTAAGTTAGATTAGAAAAAACCCAAGAAGATAGAGGGATGCCAATGATAAACCCAAATTATACTAAGGAAGTACACAAGAAATTCCTCTTTCATGTAATGTAAGATTTGATTAAGGTTGTATAAATGCACTTGTAAAATTAAACTAATTAATTTAGCAAGATAAGCAATAAAGATCTAGGTTCTAAATGTAAGCTTTCAACCCAATTAAGATGTAAAAATAGATCTAAACTAGGATATGAAATAAATAATGAGGTACTCACCTTGAAGTATGAAGAAGAATATGCTTTTCTGCTCTAAAAAATGTTGGTCTGGACCTGTAGCAAATATTTTTACTGCAGATCTGTGATCATGACTGAAAACCCAAAAAATGATGAAAATCTAAGGCTGTTGGGAATAGATCAACCAAGTCATCATGTTCCCAGGGTACTTTTCTTAAATTGACCTATATTTTATGGTAGATATTTTTCTGCAATTTTTAGATCTGTACTTGTAATTTTGAGATCCTACTCCTGCACACATAAAACTAGGTTTTTGGGGTTGGGGTGGATAAGGGCTTGCCTTAGTCAAGCCCTAGATTGAGGAATCAACCTTTAATTGAAATGTAAATGTGTAAATGAAATAAGACAAATGTAAATATTCGCCTTTCTTGAAGAAACCCTTGTCAATAAGGATTTTGTTGTGTTTGTATGTTGATCTTGAACTTGCAATGTAGAAAAGCTTCACAAATGTTATGGATCTACCAAAATCACTTCATGGAGCCATGGATGTAAGTGTGCATAAAATAAATAAGATGATAAATACCTCAATGTAGATCTCCTCCCTTTATGGCCACCAATATGCTATATCTTGAAGAGGAAAGATGCCCACAAAGGATCCTTGAATCTTTGAAGACTTGAATTCTTGAATGTGATCTATTGCTATCATGAATTGTCCTCCTCTTTTCTTCTTCTTCTCTCTTTCTTCTTTTTTTCTTTTCAAAATGATGTGCCTAGGCTTCCTTTTATACTAGTTTCTGGGTGGGAAAACAAAGCAAGCTGATGGGGTCACCAAATTTTGCAAATTAAATCCCTGATACAACATCGAGCATGAGGCTCACAACCCCCAGGGAATAGGTCATCCTAGTCAACCTATTTTGGAATATGTCAACTTGGTCAACTTGTTCTTGGGGTGGCCCATAGAGATCCCACTCCGAGGTCTCAAAAACTACATAGATGAAAGCAAGAAAATAAGGGTTGAATGAGAGAAAAAGGGAACTAAGCAAGAATCCATCCATGGTCCAAAAAGTTGATAAAGGATGGGAGCTAAAAGGTCTTAAATGAGGAGTGCATCCATTTTAAGACAGTACACTTCCCACACATGAGGATACTATGAAATTTAATAAAGCTACCCTAATGTTTCGTCGCTGATTATTTTACCTTTTCAAAATATGTGTCTTCTTCATCTACTTGAATTATAGGCAACTCATGTTGAACTCCTTGAACTGTGTGAACCATTTCAAAAGGTTCAAGTGGTTCAAAATTACATCTCATTTCTTTTTAAATACGAAGGCCAATGTAGCACATTAATAAAACATCAACTGATAGAACACTTTTTGTATGACCAACATTGAACCAATTGAACATGTTGAACCACTTGAACTCATTGAACTAGTTCAAGAGGTTCAATCAGTTCGATATTTGATCACAGGTTAACATAAATATCGAGACAAGGAACTTTAAACACAGTCTTGGGGCATTGAACCAGTTCAAGGGGTTCAAAGGTTTAATAACTTCAACACTTTATCTTGCTCAAATTTTTCATTCATGACCATGAGGAAGGATACAACACAAAGGCATAAGTACTAAGCTTCATTTTAACCGAGTTAGACACACAAAAATTGAAGATGTTGGGGGCATAGATAACAATTCTATACAAAAATATAAATCATGACACCAATATGTTCCCCAATATTTTCATATCAGAATCGTTTTATCTTTAGATGTTCTCTTCATAATGAGAATATGACCAAAACATTCAACCTCTTCAAAGACTCATAATTCTATCTAAATATTTATGGATTACAAGGAACAAAGACACTTAGTTCCCCTCTTTCATAAAATGTTCTATTTTTGGTAATGTCCAATCATATACTTTGCTTCTATTATACTCATATTGAAAAAAAAATTCACTCAACTTTTTTCTCTAAAATATCAAATAGGCATCATGAGGAAAACTAGACCCATATTATTATTTACTCTTATATTCTCATTCCTAACTTCTTACCATACCTTTTAACCACACCAACAATTTCAACTTTTTTATAGATAGCAACATCATTATCTTATCTTATCTTAAACTGAACATAATAAATATAATTTACTTATTGCATTAATTACTCAATTCAATTAATGTTATCTAAGATTTTACTATAGACTTTAATTGGTCCTCATTATTAAATTAATGTAATCTATGTAGAGGATTTTACCACCTTCTCTACATTATTATCACATTTTTTTCTTATAGATGTTTGTTTTCTTTTTTAAGAGGGGTAAATGCTTTGACCCAAAGCTATGAATTGGCAAGGCCACAAATGGGGGACCTCATCCCCAATGAGATTTGAACCTTGATAGAAAGAACAACACAATAATTTAACCATTACAACATGACAACATTGTCTCTCATATATGTTTGTGACTCCCTTATTTATTATTCATTTATATTGATCAAAACTAACAAGATTACATTCAAGAATTTCATCTCCATTTTGTAATAAATTGAAGATATTATCTAAGTACCCAAACTTTGATAGCATACATTTATGTTACATACTTATCCACTTTTCTTTAATGTTCACATTCCAAGTTGAGCTACATATTGATTATACTAGTTTATAATTTTTATATATTTATATACAATTTGATGTAGTTTTTGTTCTATACAAAAATATATATCATGACACTAGCATGCTCACCAATCTTCTTATATTAAAGTTCTATAATTTTTAGATGTTCTTTTCATGATGAGTATACGATGCAATCCTTTAACCTCTTCTAAGATTCATATAACTCTCTCTAGATCTTTATACATTACAAGGAAAAAAGATGCTTAGTTCCCCTTTTTTAGAAAATGTTTCATTTCAGCCAATGCTTAATTGAACACTTTGCTTCTACAATAATCATACTTGGAAATTTTCATTTTATTTAACTTATGTTTTTTCTGAAATATCAAATAGATGTCATGATGAAAACTAGATCCATATTATTTTTTACTCTTATATTCTCATTCCTAATTTCTTATCATACCTTTTAACCCCACCAATTATTTCAACTCTTTTCATAGACAACAACATTATTATCTTATCTTATCTTATCTTAAGCTGGAACGTAATAAATATCGTCTACTTGTTACAATGATTTTTCAACTTAATTAACTTTAACTATAATATTTAATTAATCCTTGTTGTTAGATTTAATGTAATTTATGTAGAGAGTTTCAACTCTTTCTCTATCATATTATCACATTTGTTTCTTATATATGTTATGTTTGTGACTATCCTTTCTTTATGGCTCGTTTAAATAATGATCACAATTAACTAGGTTAAATTAAGAGGGTTTATTTTTTATTTCCTAAAAAATTGAAGAGATCTTGTAAGTGCCCAAACTTTTAATAATATACCTTTGTTTTACATATATATCCACTTTTTTTTAACATTAACATTCCAAGTTCTTACATATTATATTATAAATTATGATTTTCATTTATTAATGCAATTTTTTGTAATTTTTGTACTATAAAAAATATCACAACACCAACTTGCTCATTAAGCAATACATACTAAAATCATTTTATTTTTGGATGCTTTTCATAATTAGAATATGAGGTGATTTTTTAGCCTTGATCTTTATGGGTTACAAGGACCAAAGATGCTTAATTATGGTCTTTCGAAAAATGTTTCATTTTTGCCAACGTCTAATCAAATACTTTACATCTCCAATACTTGTACTTAGAAAAATTATTTCATTCAACTTATTTTTTTCTTAAACATCAAATAGATGTCATGATGAAAACTAGATCCATATTATCTTGTACTCTTATATTCTCGTTCCTAATTTCTTATCACACCTTTTAACCCCACTGAAAATTTCAACTTTTTCATACACAGGAACATCATTATCTTATCTCATATTAAACTAAAACATAATGAATATCATTTACTTTGTCACTTACTTGTTGCATTGGTTGCTCAACAATTAACTTTATGTATAATTTGATTATAGTCCTTGATTAGTCTCTATTACTAGATTTAATATAATTTATGTAGAGGAGTTTACCTCCTTCTCTCTAATATTATTAGATTTGTTTCTTATATATGTTATGTTTGTGTCTATCCCTTCTTTATTTTTCATTAATATTGATCAAAATTAACAAGGTTACACTCAAAGGATTTCTTCTCCATTTCCTCAAAAAAAGTGAAGAGGTCTTCCAAGCCCAAACTTTGATAGCATACCTTTGTGTTACATACATATCCACTTTTCTTTAATGTTTGTATTCCAAGATTTTACATATTGATTATTCTAGTTTAAAATTTTCATATATCAATGCAAACTTTTGTAATTTTGTTATATACAAAAAGACATACTATGGCACCAACATGTTCACCAATCTTTTCATATTAAAACCATTTTATTTTTAGATGCTCTTTTCACATTTGACTCTTTGATATCAATTAGGTTTGGTTTGTGTACTCATAGCTTGTGATTTAGTCTTTTCTTTCCAATCCCAACTAATCCAAACACTCCTCACAATGAGAATACAAGACAATTTTTTATCCTCTTCAAAGATTCATATAATTATCTTTATATCTTTATAAGATACAAGACACTCTTTTAGCTTTTTCTAAGACTGTTAAAACTCTCTAGATCTTCATAACTTACTTTTCCTCTTCATTTTTGTTAACATTTTTGTCAATGTCTAGCCAAATATTTTGTTTGTCTAGTACTCATATTCAAAAATCTTCCTTTCATCCAACTTGTTTTTTTTTTCAAATATTGAATAAATATCGTGATGAAGGCTAGATCAATATTATACTATACTCTTGTATTCTCATTCCTAATTTCCTATCATATCTTTTAACCCCACCAATAATTTCAACTTTTCCATAGACGATAACATCATTATTTTATCTAAAACTAAATAAATACATTTAGTCATTGCATTGATTTCTCAACTCAAATAACTTTATCTAAGATTTGACTATAGTCTTTAATTAATCCTTATTCTTAGGTTTAATATAATTTATGTACAGGGTTAAACCTTCTTCTCTACAATATTATCTCATTTGTTTCTAACATATGTTATGTTTGTAAATATCCTTTCTTTATTGTTCATTTATATTGATCAAAGCTAACAAGGTTTCTGTGTACAAGGAAATGTACCTTCATAGAATTAGTATCATACAATAAATCAAATAGAAACTAAATAAACCACAATTAGCAACTCTATTTATCAAATAAAGTACAATTAAGCATCATATGGCTCTCTATCTAAGAGTGTTAATGTGAAGCTCTCAACAAGCTACCATTAATGACAATCCTAGAATGAGAAATGATAAGATAAACAAGCTAATTAATCAATTCCAAATAGAAATGCTCAAATTAACTCTAAATTGCCTTTCTAGCTATACAATGCAAGAGGTTCTATGCAATTCTAAGATGTGTGGTTATGAATTATGATGGATTTAGGCCTTCCTTTTATAGATTTATGCAAGGGTAGGGGGTGTAGTAGAATTGATCATGATTAAGCCTTGGTTGAATCTTTGGTTCCACCCTTTGAAGACAATTTAAATATTGTGTCCTCAAAGCTTGGGACAAGTAGACAAGATGTTCTTTCACTTTGAATGATTGAGATTGAATTTGGCTTGATCCATGTGAATGCCTTTCTCAAATCCTATTGGTTGATTGAATTCCCTCCCCTTTTGGGTTGTTGAGAGAAATTAGGATTTATTAATTAATTTTAATTTATTTATTTAGCCATGTACCCCTTGGATGGTTTGATTTTGATTTAAATCAAACTACACAATTAATAGAATTAATTGTATTTTGATTTGATTTAACTTGATTAAAATGATCTTGATTTTGATTTATCTTGAATTAAAGCTTGATTTTAATTTTGATTGGCTAAATGTTTGATTTGATTCAATTACTTTGATCTTGTCCCTGATTTGCTTTGATTTGCCTTGATTTAGTACTTAATTATCTTTGTCCATTTTCAAGTGATTACAAATGCCCCTCTTTGAGTTGACATGTAAAGCATGTCGATTCAAAGAATACTCTACTCTTGGTAATGATAGGTCCTGATTCTATCGATGGTTGATCTCTGATGTTTGTTTGATATTACTCGATGATCAATTCTTGATATCTGATATGAAATTGATGTGGTTCTGATAATGTTCATTCTTTGATGGTCATTCTGATGATTGATCTTTGATATGATGATTGATATGAAGAAAGATTATGATGTTAAACCTGATTGTATGATATACTTTGATGCGATGCCCCATTCGATTGATTTACGAAAAAAATTTTGATAAAAGCTTTCACTTTGATTTGATGGTCAATCTCCTGATTCGATGATAATGTTGTTGTTCCTGATTATCTGAGTGTATGCCCCCTCAGGAAATGAATCAAAATGATTTTTGGATGATTTGGTTGAGATTGGGAAATTTTGATTTGTTTCCCGATAAAATCAATGTGAAAATGCCCCAATCATGAGAGAATTTGATGAGAAAAGATTTGATTGATAAGATGTTGTTGATGTTGTGAATGATTTGATGATGGTTTGGTATCATTTGATGTCAGTCTGAATCACTTGGTTGATGTTGATGTCAATCTAATAGGATAAAGTTGATGGGTTGATATTTCACTCTCAAGATCTAGAGAGACAAAACAATGCTTTTCCTTCCTCAAGATCTAGAGTTAGGAGATTTGATGCGCTCAAGATGAGAAAATGGATGATAGGATAACTTGATTGACATTAGATGATCAATTGGATGATTTGAATGATTGATTTTTGATATTATATGATTAGATGTTTTGATGATACAAAGTTGATTAGATGTTCTCATGATGCAAAATTAGAGATTGGTAGAAGAGAAGGGTCATCCATTGGTACAGGTGCAGGTATAGATATACATGATGGATAGAATTAGGTTTCCCCTAGTTGATTAGCATGATTTATTATTGATGATTTCCTTGATGGAGCATGAATCATTTGATGGATTAGACATTTGATAATGTATCTTGATGATATTGATGTACCTTTGATGATCATATTGAACATGATTTTTTATGATGAATACTTCAAGCATTGATGATGTTGATTAAAACTTTGATTCTATATTGATGGACATTTGATGATGTACCATTGATGATATCATTGATCATTTGATGTATCTTGATTTGGTCTTTTGATGATGATAACCCTACCCCCTTTCTATTCCTCTTTTTCAAATCTATTTTCAATCTAAGAAAGGCAAATACCTTAAATGCATTTAATCTAGGATGTATGCAACTAACTGTCACTATTCAGAATTTGGAAGCTTATTTTCATCATCGAGCTTTTTGGAACATGGAATTGGTACAACCCTCACTAGTTCAACCATGATGATATGAATACCTCTTTCCTCAGATTTTAATAATTGCAAGTAAACAGACAAATAATTGACCCCTTTCATATACAAATATCCTCAATGATTCTTTGATGATCATGTCATTAGACAGAATTGCATACTATTATGAATCAACCTAACAAGCACTCAAGTAGCAATCAAGAAAATATCATATATTTATCATCGCTCATCTAGTAAAACTTCATCGATTTTCTAGAAAGACATGGTTCCAAAAATTTAGTAACACTTTGAACATTTTTGCTTTTGTTTGTAGATCCATATTTCAAAAACTTCATTTACTTTGATCCTTAGTTATGTTTAAGCCTTTTTAGATTATGATTTGATTTGTCAAATTTTGTTGTTTAGATCAAGTATTTGGATGTTTGAAACGTGGTATTAATCACTAAGTTCAAGTGTAGCAATTTTTCAATTTTGATGCGCGATGATTTTGAGCCAACTTGCATCTATTTTGATAAGCTCATTGAATTTGGATTGGTGCCTCTAGTTTGATTTAGCAAATATCATGCTTTGTTGGGCAATGTAACTTTTGAGTGTTTATTTAAGATTTGCAATTTTAAAAATTTAGATTTAGATTTTTTATTTTTTGGCTTTTTAAAAGATTTTTGATGTTTTTGGATTTTTAGAGATTTTTGATGTTTTTTGGATCTATAGATATTTTAATGTTTTTGGATTATTTGAGGAACATTTTCACTTTTTATTTTATTTTATAGATTTTTAGAGATCACTAGTTCTCAAGCAAGATCACATTGAATTTGTCCCCAATGTCTAATAAGGTATAGGACATGAAAGATAGATTTGCAAACTGATGATTCACCAATGAATAGGCAATGATGGATGAAGCAAGTGTGTTACCCATAGGACCATCTCCTCAAGATTATCCAAGCTAGGGAATAATAATATCTCAATATAGATCAATGATGCGGTGTTGGATAGCATATGGAATAATGACCTGGTGTCATGAAAATGGTCCAAAGGAGTGGACATATCAAGAGACTTTTTCTAACATTTTTTTTTTCATTTCTTTTTATTTTTCAATTGGATCAAGATTAAGGGATCAATGTGGATAGGATCACACAATCATGATAAAGGGGTGTGAAGGATATGAGTAAATGGTTTGGGAATATGGGAAGGCTTCTTAGGAATAATGAAGGTGGCTTTAGGATAAGCAAGATCATGATAAGGTAGCATGAATGTAACAAGTGACTAGGCTTATGGATATGATAACTCATGTCAAGATACTTAATGCTCATGGATATGTTCAACCTTGTCAAGATCAAAGGTGAAAGATGTAATACAGATGCAAGTGAGATCAATGGTATAAAGATGGAGGATATGATGGATGAAAATTTCCCCCAAGTGTAGAGTGCAAGAGAGAGGAATTACTCATGACGTCTGTTTGTCAGGTTTTCATCATGGTACTTGTCCAATATTCCCCATGAAGTGGTTTTTACCATAGGATGGATTTATTTTCTTTTCTTTTTTCTTTTTTTAAAAAATAAAATAAAAATCTTTATCTTTATCTTTTTTATCTTTTTTCTTTCTTTTTTTCTTTTTGGATGGACTCAAGCCTCATGCTCTTTGGATACTCCTTGAAAAGGTATGATATGATGAGCTGAGGCTTCTGAAAGGTATGCTCAAAGATGTTGATATGGTGATGGAAAGGTGATATGGTGGATAAGGTAAAGGGTGGCTAAAGATTTATGCAATGGATTGGATAATGGAAATGGAAGGATAATGAATGAGAGGATAATAATTCTTTCCATATGTGGGCGTAAAAAAGAGAATGGAAGGATAATGAATAAGAGGATAAGAAGTATTATCAAGATCAACATCGATACACACCTTGAAGGGTAGTGGAATAATGGAGGAAAAATGGGTGAGATAGCTTGGGATTTTGATGTAAGAGAGGATTGGATCTTGGGACACAAGGACTCAAAATGGATGGATGAGATGGAATATGTTTGGGAGAATGTGAAGTGGAAGCCTTTGGAAGCTTGAATGTCAACTTTGATTTCTCTTTCGTGTGTAAGTCCTTCAAAAGTGACTTGGGAATCCACACTTTCTTTGATTTTCCTTTCCTTTTGGATGCTTTAGAATGCATTTCTTCAATAAGGGATTTAGTAACCCAAATTTTCTTTTTGCTTGATGGACTTTTGTGGTCTCTTGAATATTTTTTTTTCTTTCATTCACATGTCGATTAGATTGGACATATTGATCTTTATACATAAGTGGATTCTTGGTTTTATGATTTTTATGTTGCACATCCAAATTTCTTCCAAAGGACTTGGGATTGGTGAATGAATAAGGTTGATATGGCTGGTTCATATGGATGATATTGACATGGATAGGTTTTTGGTTTCTCAAGTATGTATGTCTTTGTTTATCTTGATACATGATAAGATAAGGGGATTGTGGGATAGGGATGGTATGAAAGGTTGATGGGAGAATGTAAGGGCCCAATATGGATTTGGAGGATGTATAATGTTTCAAGTTTTGGATATAGGGACCAAGGATAGAATTGAAGGATGTATAAGGAATATGCTTATGCGTGAATGGAGGTAAATGAGAAGTGGGAGGGATATCAACATCTTTATTTTGAGCTACATGGCCAAGGCTTTCATCTTTTGGATTTATCTTTGTACCAATAGGCTTATATGCAGCGTTGATAGGAGTGACTTTGATAGGAATAGTTGAAGCTTGAGGTAGAAATAGAGGCTTATGAAAAGTGGATGTTGGGGTACTTTGGTCTTGACAAGGATCTTTTGATAGCCTAGGAAAAATACTTTGCTTTTTATTTTTGATAAGTTCATCATAAATGGAAGGAATACCTTGATCTTGCTTAAGATATGGGTATGATATAAGAGGTGAAGGAATATGGGTTATTTGAGATGGAAGTATATCTTCTTGAAAGAAATGGAAGGGTATGAAGGGCTCATCATGGGTCTCTTGGGATATGGGACTTTGGTCAAATATAGGATAAGGAGGGATATTATCTTGATCTTGATCCTTCATAAGACTTGTTTCTTTACACTTTTGATTAGTCTCTTGACATGGAGCCACTTCTAAGGACAATGTAGGAGTTTGGATCCACACGAGGGATTCTTGAAGGGATGATGGATGTTTATTTGAAATAAGTACAATAGGCATTGTAGTACATGAAGGCTTGGGGTCTATAACCTTTGAAGCATGAAAGAAGTTTGTAGCAAGATGTAGGTTAGCTTGGATCTCTTTTAGAAGTAGCCCTTGAGGGTATACATAGTCATTATGATAACTGTTTGGATCTTTGTTTGATGGAGGAATATTGGATAGCTTTGCTTCTATATGAAATGGAGGAATGGTGGAATAGGTGAAAGCTGTAAGAGGATCACCACTAGACATGTGTTCATAAGTTTGATCTTGCTTGAGAGTAGTATCTTCATTAGATGAGTCATTAGGATCTTCAATTTCAATTAAGTCATCATCAATAAGATTTTGGATTTTATGTTTCAACTCCATGCAATCTGAAGTTTCATGTTCATTATGTCTATGATATGCACAATAGTTGCTCAAAAAGATAAAACCACATGAAGTGATTTGAGGCAACGTGATGAGATCATTTTCAAGGAGTTTTTCCAAAGTTGATTCGTATGAAATTCCCAAAGGAGTAAATGATCTATCCCAAGGATATTTGGATGTATTTGTGTTTCTCAAAGAGTTCTCATATGATGAATATTTTTGAGATGGGACTAATTCCTCTTGATTTCCTTGATCAAAGATGACATTCTCTTGATATTTTGAAATAGGTTCTTCATCAAATATTGGTTTATCATTAGGATATTTTTGATCAAATATAGGATTTTCATGATATTCTTTTTGATCAAATTTTGAATTATCGAAGATATGGCATTCATGATGTTTTTCTTGATCATAGAGGTAAGGAAACAATGTTCTTAATGATAATTGGTTGGATAATGTTTCCATTTCTTTTTCCATTTCTTGAATTCTTGTGAATAGAATATTCTTTTGAATCTTTATTGTTAATTGATTTTTGGATCTTAATGGATGTTTTATTTTTGTAATCAAATACCTTCAAGCACAACACAATACTTTTTATCAATTATCACAAGAAATTCTTCCAAGCAATCTACCTAAGGTCAAATTTGGCTTTTAAATGGCTCTAATGAGGTAGACTTGCTAATTTATCAAGGATTTAGTATGGATTCCATTCAAAATGGACACTAAACTTTCATCTTCCAAGTATATTAGGAGGCTTCCCACCATTGGTATGTCAGAGTTTTGTGCAATCTCGTAGGACTACTCGAGGAAGTTTGAAAATTTAGTATCTTTTTGGATTGGATGCATGAATTTTATTTTATAGTGGGTTGGATTTTCGCAGCAAAAGTGAATGTATCCCACTTTGGGTTGTCCCTCTCACCAGCCTTATTAAGGCAAATCTCAGGAGGAGAGCCCACTATTGATCTAATATGGTATTCTTTGTAGGACGTTATTTTTTGTTTCTTTTTTTCATGCAATAAATAAATAAATTTAGCACTTTTTAATAAACATAATTAACAAGGTTCAATTTCCACCCCACTAACTAAAGAGAATTGAGTATTGCTACTCTCTTCTACAAACAAGGGGTTTATTTGATTATGTGCTTGATTTCCTCAACCTTTCTTCTTAATTAAAAAGTTTAACACTTCTGACATTTTGATTCTCTAAAGGAAGTGAAGAGCATAGGCCTAATGTCAAACTTTTCAAACAAAGATAGGTTGTTTTTTAATTATTAGATTCTTAGAAGCACCAATGCCACAATTTAAGGGAAAATATTCACTAGTTTGAGGCTTACCTTTCCTTGTAGCTAGCAAAGGCTAGGGGAATTTTTGAGTGATTTTTCCATTTTAAGCTTACCTTGGCTATAGTGTAAAGAACCCAGCTAGCTCTCTAAAATAAACTAGTTTGTTCTTCAAATTAAATTGCAATTTTCTTGTGTTTCAAACATATAAGATATTTTTTTATAATGTTTTCAACATTCAAATAAATACAACAGCAAATTTATCTTGCTTGAATGTCTAACAAATACAATATTTTATCCAGTGCCTCATAAAACATGATCATTACATTGATATTAATATTCTAAATAATGCACCTTAGTTCCAAATGATTGTTGAAGGTAATTGGCTAGCAAAGGAAATCACTCACAACCTCCAACAAGATGACACAGCCTTCAAGATCATTATAAACAGCCTCCAAATGAACACACAACCACTATTGGTTGTCACATGGCATAGAAGAGAGATAGGAATGTATCTAGCTCATTTCATTAGCAACACAAATGTTGCAACCAATCCAGACTTCTAAACGCAGCTCCAAGAATATTCCACATAGCCCTGAAAATAAACCATACACCTCTGAAATGATCCATGCAGCCACAATGTAAAGAGACGCAACCTATTAAAATCTCACACAACCACTTAGAAAATTTTGCAGCCTCCCAAGTGTGACCGCAACCACTAAATAATGACACAACTCCTCTATAACAACAACAATTTAATAATTCTCTTCAAATTTGGTATACAACGGCACCAAATTTGCATCCACTGAATCATAATAAATTTCCAGAATTCAGTTTGCAAAATTCACCATTAATCAGTGATGATTCAAATTGCCAAAAGAGAGGAATCAATCCTCAAACCCTAGCCATCCTCTTCACAACCAAATTTATCAAATGATCAATCAATATCTAAGAATGAGCTCTCAAGTCCCTTTTTATTCTTTCTTGTGAGAGCTCAAACACAATTCTTACCAATGTGGGATAAAAAATATACTTTTCCTTTTAATAATTCATTTACTCCAATACTTTAAATTAATACCTTGGCTTAGGCTTCCATGAATTAATTAAATAAATGGCCCTTTCCCATGATGACTCAACCCTCAACTTAAGTGAAATTATAAAGTTAAATTATAACTTTATAATAAGCCATTTAATGATTTAATAATAATTTGGCCACCAAAATAATAATAACTCCCAAAATACTTATCTTTTTAATATGTCATCTGAAACAGGAGTCACACATATTATTTCCCCATGTGACCAAAAGTACTTTCTAAAAATAGAAAGGGTCCTTCTCGAACAACATCAAGCTTACTATAAATAGTAAATGTGGCAAAACTATAGCAAATGTTGTTCGAATGGTGCCAAACCAAAGCATACTGAATCCTGAAGTAGATGCCCACTAAAAGAGACCCTCTATCCATCCTCATTAGCCTACGAGGGTCACATGATAGGCTAATCCCAAGAGCTTGAAAAAAATGGGGACATTACATATAGTTCCTTTCTAATGTGCTTTTCCTCCAACAAAGTTAGTCAACAAAAACAACCACAATGAAGAAAATAAAAAAAATGAAATTGAAGAAGCAAAGATTGAATTGAATCTAAGGCCTTATATGTAAATTTTGAGAAAAACTTGAATTAAGGTGAGAAAATCCAATTAAGTGAGACAAACTTAGTTTTATATGCTTCTACAACTTTAAGATAGTTCTCATAAACCTGATTTTCCTCTTGTGAATCCTCAAGGACTGATTTGATGTGAGCAAAGTTCTCCTTCTTTATTTTCTTAGTCAAAGCCTTGCCTTCTTGGTTGAATCTGCTCTCTGGTTTTTTCGCTTTTCTGTGATCAGACATCCTGCAAAGTCATGAAAATCATTTTACCATAGTCAGATAATGAAAATTTACAGTTTAAGAAAAAGCGTTGCCGTAATGCTTAAAAGCGCTATTTAATTGCTTAAAAGCATTGTTAAAAGTTTGACAGTATACTCAAAAGCACAAAAATTACTAGTAAAAGTGCTGCAGAATTTATCAAAGGCAGTAAAAATCAAGTAAAAGTGCTAAGTAAATGCGTAGAAGCACTCGATAGTCAAGGAAAAAGGGCTGTGAGAAGATAAGACAGAGAACATAAAGATTTGAGAGTGCTACTGATCTATGTAAAGGCGCACAACTTCACCGTGAAAGCGTTGAAACACTGCTCAGAAGCGTTGTTTAATTGTGCAGAAGCGTCGTTTGAGTTGTCAAAAGCATTGTTTCCTAAAAAAACCCGAGAGTTAAACATGCAAAAATTTGAAAAAATTGAAAAATTCCAAGCTATTTGAAATGTGAAGCTTACTGCCCCATGATGGGCACCATTTTGTGTACAAGGAAATGTACCTTCATAGAATTACTATCATACAATAAATCAAATAGAAACTAAATAAACCACAATTAGCAACTCTATTTATCAAATAAAGCACAATTAAGCATCCTATGGCTCTTTATCTAAGAGTGTTAATGTGAAGCTCTCAGCAAGCTACCATTAATGACAGTCCTAGAATGAGAAATGATAAGATAAACAAGCTAATTAATCAATTCCAAATAGAAATGCTCAAATTAACTCTAAATTGCCTTTCTAGCTATACAATGCAAGAGGTTCTATGTAATTCTAAGATGTATGGTTATGAATTATGATGGATTTAGGCCTTCCTTTTATAGATTTATGCAAGGGTAGGGGGTGTAGTAGAATTGATCATGATTAAGCCTTGGTTGAATCTTTGGTTCCACCCTTTGAAGACAATTTAAATATTGTGTCCTCAAAGCTTGGGACAAGTAGACAAGATGAGTGGACAATATGCTCTTTCACTTTGAATGATTGAGATTGAATTTGGCTTGATCCATGTGAATGCCTTTCTCAAATCCTATTGGTTGATTGAATTCTCTCCCCTTTTGGGTTGTTGAGAGAAATTAGGTTTTATTAATTGATTTTAATTGATTTATTTAGCCATGTACCCCTTGAATGGGTTGATTTTGATTTAATTCAAACTATACAATTAATAGAATTAATTGCATTTTGATTTGATTTAACTTGATTAAAATGCTCTTGATTTTGATTTATCTTGAATTAAAGCTTGATTTTAATTTTGATTGGCTAAATGTTTGATTTGATTTAATTACTTTGATCATGTCCTTGATTTACTTTGATTTGCCTTGATTTAGTACTTAATTGTCTTTGTCCATTTTCAGGTGATTACAGTTTCATTATGACGATTTCATCTTTGTTTCTTCAAAAAAATGAATAGATATTCTAAGTACTCTAACTTTGATAGCATGGCTTTGTGTTACGTACATTTCCATTTCTTTTAATATTAGCATTCCAAGTTCTTACATTTGATGGTTCTAGTTTTTTATTTTCATATATCAATATAAAATTTTATGATTTTAATTCTAAATATGAAAAATATATATTATAACACTAGCATGCTCACCAACCTCTTCATATTAAAAGCATTTTATTTATAGACGCTCTCTTCACAATAAGAATGCAAGGCAATCATTTAGCCTCTTCAAAGACTCATATAACTCTCCCTAGATCTTTATGGGTTACAAGAAACACATATGCTAAATTCCCATCTTCTAGAACATGTTTCATTTTTGTCAATATTTAATCAAATACTTTGCTTTTACAATAGTCATACTAAAAAAATTATTCAATCAACTTATTTCTCTTAAAAATGAAACAAATGTCATGATGAAAACTAGATCCACATTATTTTTTACTCATATATTCTCATTCCTAATTTCTTATCATACCTTTTAATCCCACCGACAGTTTCAACTTTTTCATAGATAATAACATAATTATCAAGTATCTTACCTTAAATATAAACATAATGAATATTATTTACTTTTTTCATTTACTTGTTGCATTGATTGATGAAGTCAATTAACTTTATCTAAATTTTGACTAAGTATGCAACTAGTTGCTATTATTAAATATGTAATTAGTCCCCATTATTAAATTTAATGTAAGTTTTATACATGTTTTTACTTCCTCTCCAATTTTATCAACATTTGCTTCTTACATATGTTATGTGTATCACTATCTTTTCTTTATTGTTCATTTATATTGATCAAAACTAACAAGATTACATTCAAAGGATTTCATCTCCATTTATTGAAAGAATTGAAGAGATCTTCCAAGTACCCGAATTTTGATAACATACCTTTGCGTTACATACTTATCCAGTTTTCCTTAATATTTGCATTCTAAGTTTTTACATATTGATCCTTCTAATTTACGATTTCCATATATTGATGTAAACTTTTGTAATTTATAAAAATATATATTATGGCACCAACATGCACACCAATCTTTCACATTAAAGCCATTTAATTGTTAGATGCCCTCTTCACATTCAACTCTTTGATAATATCAATTAGGTTTAGTTTATGTACTTATAGCTTGTAGTTTGGTCTTTGTTTTCTAATCTCAACACTCTTCACAATGAGAATACGAAGCAATCCATTAGCATCTTCAAAGTCTCGTCTAACTCTTCCTAGATCTTTATGGGGTACAAGGCAATCTTTTAGCCTCCTTCCAAGACTACAACTCTCTCTAGATCTTTATAGCTTATTTTTTCTCTTTCAAAAAATGTTTCATTTTTGTTAATGAAAAGCAAATACTTTGCTTCTCCAATACTCATACTAATTTCATCCAATTTATTTTTTCTTAGATATCAAATAAATATCATGATGAAAGCCATATCAATATTATATTTTACTCTTATATTCAACATTTGACCCATTTATAGAACATTGGCACTTTTGTAATTTTTATTCCATACAAAAATATATGTTATATGACACCATCATGCTCAACAATCTTTTCATATCAAAATCAAATTATTTTCAAATGTTGTCTTCATAATGAGATTACGAGGCAATCTATTCAAATGTTCTCTTCACAATGAGATTACAAGATAATCTTTTAGCATCTTCAAAGTTTCATATAACTCTCCCTAGATCTCTATAGGTTACAAGACAATCTTTCAACCTCTTCCAAGACTGCAACTCCCTCTAGATATTTATAGCTTACTTTTCCTCTTTCAATAAATGTTTCATTTTTATCAATCTCTAGCCAAATACTTTGCTTCTCCAATACTCATACCCAATAAATTATTTTCTATTTAATTTATATTTCTTAAATATCAAATAAATATTATGATGAAAGCTAGATCCATAGTAATATTCTATTCTTATATTCTCGTTCAGGTAATTTCTTTGATCATTTATGTAGGTTACAACAATCTTCCATGACTAGGATTCTCTCTAGATCTTTATAGCTCACTTTTCCTCTTTCAAAAAGTCCACCATTTTTGTCAATCTCTAGCCAAATACTTTAACTCTCCAATGTCCAACCAAATACTTTGCTTCTCCAATACTCATAATAAAATACCTTACCTCCAACATATCTTTCTTAAATGTCAAATAATTATCATGATGAAAGCAAGATCCATAGTAATATTCTACTCTTATATTCCCATTCCTAATTTCTTTATCATACCTTTTAACCCAATTTCACATTCAACTATTTGGTAATATCAATTAGGTTTAGTTTGTCTACTCATAGCTCTTAGATTGGTCTTTACTTTCTAATTCTAGCCAATCCCAACGCTCTTCACAATGAGAACATGAGACAATCATTTAGTCTCTTCAAAGACTCATATAACTCTCTCTCGATCTTTATAAATCAAATGACAATCTTTTAGCCTCTTCCAAGACTCGTATAACTCTTTCTAGATCTTTATACCTTACTTTTCCTCTTTCAAAAAATCTTCCATTTTTGTCAACACGGTTTCATTTTTGTCAATGTCTAACCAAATACTTTGCTTCTCCAATATTTCAAAAAATAATCCTAACACCATCCTATCTTTCTTAAAATATCAAATAAATATGATGTTGAAAACAAGATCCATAGTAATATTCTATTGTTATATTCTCATTCCTATTTTTCTTCATCATACCTTTTACCCCACCAACCATTCTAACTTTTTCAAAGAGAGTAACATCATTATCTTATCTTATCTCCAAATGAAACATAATAAATATCTTAAGGTTGCCCATCCAATCCCAATTAAAAAAATCCTTGTTACTTTTAACCAATGTTGTCTTCCAATCAAATATGTATGTATTAATAAAAAAAGAAACATGAGCATAGTGTTGGGACATAACTAACAAAAAGCAAGAAAGGGAAAATCCTTGTAACAACCCTTGGATAAGTCGTCGTACATATCACATCCGTCGTGTTGGAAGCGTACATAATCGACTCAGTTCTTGTTTGAATTCCGTTGATGTTGATCATCATAATCCGTAATACCTAACAACGGCCCCACACTCATCTTGCATGACTTAAACACCGACAATTAAGGACTTAATAAAAAGCGTTTTTTCCCATAAATAAATACATAAGTCAAATGTTTAAGGGGTAGGTACTATATATGTTTATTCAACATTCAAATTCAATCCATTCAAGGATAATGGTACTTTATTCAATTAGAAGGAAGAAAGAAGGAAATTTGGAACTTTAACAAACCAACGTGTGGGAAAAATTATTATATCATAAGTCATGGGTTTAATGCTCCTAACGACCGTCTGCTTAAACCAACATTATCCATTTGGTGGTACGTTAGCTGGGACACCGACACTCCACCTTCTAAAACCTCCTTTTTTTTTAAACCTATTTTTGCTTATTATTTTTTTTATCAAAGGAAATGGATAGGTTAGTTTGTGATCCAAAGTTTAGTTGGGAGTCTTTTTTATAATGTGGACGTAGATTTGTCTATTAATTACTAAAGAATTTTCATTTTTAATCTTAGTTACCAACAATTTAATTCGTGATTTGTAGTTTCTTTTTGATAGACTTGGTTTTCCTTATAAACTTTTGAACAAAAGCTTAGTTCTCGTTCTCCATCCAGAGTTCACTCTTTCCGACGTGATAAATCTTCCTCATAATCTTTCCAAATGATGTGGAATGGATGTGGGCCCCATTGATAATCGCTAAAGAAATTTCATTTTCAATTGTAGTAGTTGATAGATTAATTTATGATTTGAAGTTTAGCTCTTTGATAGGATTAGTTTTCCTTACAATCTTTTGAACGATAGGCTAGTATTTGATCCAAAATTAAGTCTCTTTGACATGATGAACCATCTTTATAATCTTTCTGATGATGTGTTGTGGAGGTGGACCTTGTCAATAATCAACAAAGAGTTTTTATTTTCAATCCTATTAATTGACAATTTAATCTGTGATAATAAGTTTAGTTTTTTGATAGGGTTAATTTTCCTTAAAATCTTTTGAATGTAGGTTAGTTTGCAATCCAGAGTTTGTCTGCCTTTTTGACATGACTTTCCCTTCTTATAATCTTTTTGACAATGTGCAATGGGTGTGGACCTCATCAACAATCACCAAAGAAATTTCATTTTCAATCCTATATTATTTAATCCATGATTTGAAGTTTAGATCTTCGACATGATTAGTTGTCCTTACAATATTTTGAACGATAGGTTAGTTTGTGATCCAAAGTTTAGTCTCATGGATAGGATGAGCCCTCTTTATAATCTTTATTAATGATGTGTTGTGGACCTCGCCAATAATCACTAAAGCCATTTCATTTTCAATCCTAGTAATGGACAATTTAATTTGCAATTTGAACTCTTTGTTGAGATTAGTTTTCCTTCTAATTGACGTAGCACAACACACTCTGTTAACAATAAATTCAATCACAAGTCAAATAACACAGATTGGAAACCTTCAATATTTTCTCATTCATCACTGACCGCCTCTACAATTCGCTGCAAACTCTTAAGTAACCAAAAAACTAGAAAAAAATAAGAAATTCAAAAATTACTTTTTTTGGCTTTTTTTCCACAAGTGTTTTTGCCATTTTTGGTAATTTTCAAAACAACACCTAAAAATTTGAGATTTTCCCTAAACATGCCCTCGACTAAGTTAGAATGAATTGCCAACTAATAACTGAGATTAGAAACATATCTCCGAATTTATTACAAAACATAACTTTCTAAAAACTAGAGAAAAAATACTAAAAGCTGATTTTGGAGCCTGAGATGAAACTTTCAGCTCCCGAAAATGTGCTAAAACGGACCCCAATCGATCTCAAATCATTGGCAAAACAAATGCCACCACCTGAGACACGCACCTGAAAAATTTAAGCAAAAACCCAGACTTGAGTCAAAAATTATGACCTCCGAAAGTTTCTGTATGAGATTATGACCTACGGAGGACCCTGCATCACTAACCTTTTGAACGATAGATTAATTTGTGATCCAGAGTAGTCTCTTTGACAAGACGAGCCCTCTTCATAATCTTTTTAATGATATATTGCACACATAAACTGCATAGATAATCACCAAAGTAACTTTATTTCAATCTTAGTAATCGACAATTAAGTCCCTAATTTGAAGCTGAGCTCTTTGACATAATTACTTCTCCTTGTAACCTTTCAAACCATATACAAAAGACCTGGACCCCACCAAAGAGACATGCTTTTCAGTCTAGTTATCAAATTAACATTGTGAAGTTCGTTATGTGCGGAGAAACCATTGGGAGGCAAACAAAAATAATGAGAGGATATTGTAGATTATATTTTCCCATTCTAGTTGAGACATAAAAATGTTCAAATGACAGTTGGTACCTAGATACGGGATAACGTTCAACCGACTCCATGTGCACTGCTGGCTTATCATTATTTAATGTTTCTTATACGGGTCAGTAAAAAATGATCAAATTGGCTACGTAAACATTTGCTTGTCTCTTTCCCCCGCACTTTTTCCGTGCCATTGTTTTCTTCTTTCTTTCCAAGAAGGAAATGAATATTTGAAGATTTGAATGGACATTTTTTACTCGTCTCGAATGGATAAGGCTCGCGCTTTGAAATTATCTAAGGTTTTGTTATCTCACTCTAGGACGAAAACAGCGACAGTCGCAAGACGCGCACGGATCCCCCTCCCGGACCTTCCCACACCGCGCTTGGCATACTGAAAACAGAATCTGCAACACTTCATACTATTCTGTTTTTGCTTCTGGGGTTTTCTCCACTAGGTACCCAACATGTGGGAGTATAGTGTAATTTTTGGATATTTGTGGGGGGAAACTGTTTTGAGTTTTGATAGTTTAAGAATATATTTGATGATGTACTGTGTATGTTTTTGGATCAATGAGGTATTGAGGGTTAGTCTATAATGGTTTAGAGTTTAGTTTTTAAGTTAGAGTGTGACTTAGTTTTTTTCATGGTAATGCGTAATAGACCTAATATTATGAATGAATGATCTCTCTCTCATGCACACAAGTTATCCAAGGATCAAACTTGACACAAATGTACCTTCGAGGGTTTGAACCTTGGTTGATGCTTGCTATATCACATACCACCATCTTCATCTATTGAGCCACAGTGTTGATTGTTTGACCATCAAATCATTTCATGTTTAGGTAGAGCGAGGCACTCCAATACAACTCTGGGATAAATCTAGACCTTATAGTGTCCTACTATTTAAACTTAGTATTTTCTTGTATTGTCTTTAGATTTAGATTTGTCTCACCATGTAAGAAATTTTGTTGTTTAGACAAGGTTGACACTTTCCAATTATTTGTTATGAATGTTTTTTCTTGCGTACTTGTGTTTCTTAACATAATATTAACCAATTATCATTGTTTAAAAGATTTATACTGTGTCAATAAAATTTAAACAATTGAATCTAGAAACGTTAAAGGTTGACATTTTCACATTCTTTGTTATGAATGTTTAGTCTTAAATACTTGTGTTTCTTGACAAAGTATTAATCAATCATCATTTGCAAATGTACATTCAAAAGTTCTTCCAATTAATTTATTCCTTTGGCAATAAATGTTTATTGCTCAAGTATTCATTTATAAACTACCAAAACTATAAGTAATTGAATTTTGTAATTACATTTAAGATAAAATCATCTTTGTTACATGTTATGCATAGATATTGTAGATATCAAATAATAAAACTTCCAAAAAGTACTTAAGCTTTGTGCATTTCTTTGAAAAATACATAATTAAAAAGATCTTCCACACTTTTAATT
Source organism: Chamaecyparis obtusa (assembly GCA_027943335.1). NCBI lineage: Eukaryota > Viridiplantae > Streptophyta > Pinopsida > Cupressales > Cupressaceae > Chamaecyparis > Chamaecyparis obtusa. Next base: position 86,940 of record BSBK01001380.1, read on the forward strand.
TTTTTTGTCTCATTGAAAGAAATTAGGTAAATGTTCCAAACAAAATATGGATAATAAGGTGATAACAAGACGCCTTCCAAAAATAATAAATGTAAAATACTTGGTTGATAGTAAATATTTGTGTTTAACAACCATTTGATACCATTTAAAATCATAAAAATTTCACACTTTATATTGATTGCTAATTGATATTTTTCTTGAATTCATTGTGTGTTTTTTTGTTACTAGAGATGGTTAGATCCAAACAAATATGAGTTAACATTTAATAACATTTTTGGGTGATGTTAATAATTTTTAAAATATTTGGACACAAAGATATTTGATGACATGTTATTTCAACTTCTAGTCTTTTCTCACACTAGAACATGTGGGAGTACAGTGTAGCATGTGGACGTATAGTGTAACATTGGTGAACTAAGGTACTATTTTGAGTTTGAGAATTTTAAGAATGGATAAAATTAATCTTAAGTCTTGGATAAATTTGATGATATAAAGTATACATGTTTTGGATGAATTTAACCCTAGAGATATGTTGATAAGATAGTAAGTATAACTTGTATTTTAATGTTTCTCTTATATGGATGAATTTGATGATATATAGTATATATTTAATATGAATTTGACTCTATAGATATGCTCACAAAGTTAGAAGTATAAACTTCATTTTAGCATTTCTCTTATATTCATCTTCTTTGTTATATGTTTATATAATTTGAAAGGAGAATTATAGTTGTGGTTCTCGAGTAAATGAAATATTGAGACATATAAATGCAATTATAATTCTCAATATGTCAATTTAGTTATAATTTCTTGTTTAGTTGATCGATTGCCACAAACCTGATATTTAGGCAATGCATATATATGTTAAACATTAAACAATAAGACTTCCAAAAAAGTGCCCGAGCTTTGTGCATTTGTTTGAAAATTAGACAAATAAATATTTCTTGCACATGTGCTTGATATTTTATCTCATTGAGAGGAACTATGAACTTTGTGCATTTCTTTGAAAATTAAACAAATAGTAAAGTTCTTGCACATGTTTGATACTTTGTCTCATTGAAAGAAACTATGGATAAATTCCAAATGACACATGGCTCTTAAAACGACTTCTAAAAAAATGACAAGTGCAAAGGACTTGATTGATAGGACTGTAACTACATGTGTATCTAACGACCATTTGATAATACATGTGGGTGGTGCCTCTAATTTTTAAAATACTTGAAAATATAAATATTTGTAATGTGTTGTTTTAACTTCTGGTATTTTTCTCATGATATAACATGCTGGAGTACAACATACCATGTAGGAGTATTGTGTATTGTTTAGTGAGTTGTGGGACCTACTATTTTTAGTTTAATTTTTTTTCCTTTAAGAATGGATGAAGTTAAATGGAAGTCTTGGATATATTTGATGGTATAGGTTATATGTTTTAGATGAATTTGGCTCTAGAGATATGTTGACAACATAATAAGTATAACTATAGTTTAGTGTTTATATTATAGTCATCTTATTTGTCAGAGATTTGTGTAACTTATAGTAGTTGTGGTTCTAACTAAGTGGGTAACACACTGATGTATATATTTTGGTGCATTTTTATTATTCAATATATACACATCTTATCTTCACACCACATTACTAACAATGGTTGGTCCATTGGAGTATAAATGCCAAGGTTGGGGGCATTCACAAGCTATTACATGAAATTTAGCTCCCGTACTTTATGGTTTTATGGATGTGAGTATGCATAATGAGGTGTGGGAATTTCCAACATTTGGTTAACCTTTAATATCTCAAGTTCTTGTAATTTTTTGTGTGTCCACCAACATTTAAGTTAAAGGCACAATATGTATGAATAAAATTGTCTAATGCATATTTATTGCTATCTTAAAATAATTCTCATAATTATTTGAAACTTTGTCCAATTACAACTAATTAGTATCCCTAATCTATCCATTATTCTCAATGCTTAAAAATATTTGTGCATCTTATAAGCCTCTTTAACTTGTGTTAATTATCAATATAAGTAATAAAAACTATCTTTCATTCAAATATTGTCATATTCAACTAGTTAAGGAACACAACAATTGAACAACCCACACTCACTTTTTTCCCATTAACTTGGAGAATGTTGATGTGTTAGGATTGTTCCTACTAACTATAAGAGATTAATTTAGTGATTTTTAAAAATGCTTAACTCAAGTGGGTTCTATATGGGTTCATGCCAAAATTGGCAAAAAAAACATACAAAAGCATCAAGCAGGTACTACGATGAACAAAATGATTTACCAATCACAAAAAGAAAAACAAGCATTGAACAAGTCAAAACATTATATATACCAATCAAACAAGGACACAAACTAGACCTAGCAAGGGATCATAATCATCTGCAATGCCTCCATTGGTTTCTTTGTAATAATACAATAAGTTTAATAAAAAAATTATTGATTATTTGAATGATACCAAGCCTAGACAACATAATGAGATAAATAAAAGATTTTTGCACGCATCCATCCCTTAAAATCATCTATAAGTTGCCAATGCATATCTTTAAATCAAAATTGAATTACATTAAATCCTCAAATTGATTAGAGGAACATTTCCTTCAAACATTTATATAGGCTGCCAAAACGTACCATCATGTTGCTACTTTTGCTACCCCAAGAAATATTTCCTCGTAATTGATCTCCACATGAATAAGTTCAGGAGCATGCATAAAAAGTGTAAAATACTCTCACTAACAATCATATAAATAATACAAACTTCAAACTAAGTTGTAAAGTTCAATAATACCCAAACCTCAATTTTCTTCTTTCCCATGTTCCTTGGGGTATTTGCTCTAAGAAACTTCTCAATAGAAGCCAATGTAGCTTGACCATTAATTTGGAACATCCTTCTCAACCTTAAATCTAAATTTTTCTCACAAACAATGGAACACAACTTGCCATACCGCCCTTCATCAACTTCAAGGACACTACATATGTCTACTAAAATCCACATCCCACACTTTAGAGTAACTTCCAAGCTTTCACAAAGTCAAGCTATTCCAAAAATGAGAACCGTGATCCTTACTAAAAGGAATAACATAGAAGAACACTGAATGTGTGTCATAGGATGATGAAACAATAAATATTGTTGGCAACATGACCAAGAAAAGATACTCCTTACTATAGATAAGAATTGAATTTCAATTTAGTGGAAAATGAGAGTTAAGAGGAGTTTATGGAAAAGAATGAGATTCAACCTTGAGGATGTTTAAAATACCCCATTTGCTTGGATCCTTACTAACCTCACTAAAAAAATAAATTGGGACTCCTACATTCATTAAATGATCCACCACCCCATTAACTTCTTTAAAACAATGAAGACAATTCAAACCAATTAGCTTCCTTAATTCTATAATTTGCAATGTTGCATGTAAACAAGACACCAATTTAATGTAAGGCTCCTATAGAAACTCACATAATTATCCACTTTATCTATTTCTTATTGGTCAATAGGCTATTCCTTGTGGGTTTTGAAGCCCCCCAAAAAGTTACATGAATTGTCTCACTTTATAAGGAAAAAACCATTCTTTTCACTCCAATAGAACACTTTAAGTGACACACACCATATTCTCTATCAACAAACTTACCCCACCTCTAAAGAATTCAATGCACTTATTAAATATAAATATCTACCTTATCCTTAGAATGGTTATAACAACATATTTGTTAATAATAATATTTCCACAATGCATATTATTGATTGATTGCTCTCTTTCTGGATTAGATTATGTAGGAGTTTTTCATATCAAAGTTTTGGATCACAATTTATAGTTCATCAACAAGAATCATTATCACAACCTATGATTCATCATCAAGAATTTTAGGTTCGTAATAATTTCTGATAATGAATCATAGAATATGATCCAAAACATTGATCTAAAAATCCTACAATATTTAATCTAAAAATGATAATAATCATAATGAAAAAATCAACTTTATACAACATTTTATTGTTCTCTCTTTAGAGTGTAGCCCTATACCTTTATGAAAAATCCTCGGTACTTTTTTTAACTGACTTTCATTCAACACCGAGAAAACTGCTAACCCTATACCTTCGGCTACAAACGTGTCTCCTTTATGAACAATAATAATAAATACACTATAGCTACACAAGATACGCCAAGAAGTCAAACAAGTTTCTCCTTAATTCTTTTGAATACACATAAAGGGAGCATTTGGATGTACCTGTGTTTCGTGGTATAAAAAATGAGCGGGATGAATTTAGATTGCAAATAACAGGTAAGTAGTCAAATATTTTGGTCTATATTAAGCGTGATAAACCGAAGGGTTTTAGTAAACCAAAAGGAGTCTCAGTGGAATCCCGGGTTTTTTTGATGTATTGTGGAAGTAGCGGGCTTTAGGTGGTTTTGTGCGCTCAATACAGTTTAGGGATTCATTCATTCATTTCTTCCGTTTCTGGTAGTTGAACAACATTATCCAGAGAGTTTTAGGTTGGTTAACACTATATTCAACAAAGTCATGTTATAAGATTCTGCATCAATGTAATCTGTTGAAGATATATGCTTTAACATCTGTGTTTGGCATTCTTGGCAAATATGCTTGTTTGATATATGTTTTTATTTTGGGCTTGTCGGGTGTTTATCTGAGATTCATTTTGAGTTTATTTTCCCTTTTGACATGAGAAGCTGCAGAGTATTATGGACCGTGTAAAGAAGATGAAGTATGTATTAGTGTCTGGTGGAGTGGTGAGTGGGCTTGGGAAGGGAGTGACTGCTAGCAGCATCGGGGTGGTTTTAAAGGCGTGTGGACTTCGTGTAACTTCCATCAAAATAGGTAGATTCATTTATATTTTCACGGAGACGTGTTTATGCAGTCATCACATACTTTTTGTTATGTAATATGGATTGTGGGTTTTGTTGGAAAGAGGCTTAATAAGCGTCAATCTGTCGCATTTATTCAATGTTTGCAGATCCTTATTTGAATACAGATGCAGGGACCATGTCTCCATTCGAGCATGGGGAAGTTTTTGTATTAGATGATGGTGGTGAGGTTAGTACATTCTGTATCAACCTATTCCTCTTTTAGGTTTTCTCATATTGTTGTGGAGTCTGATACCATGTGTATTTTGTATATGTTGGATCCTCAAGTTCCAAATAGTGCAAGTTCTGATGCAATTCGCTATGCAGCTTTTCATTTCTTTAAATACTGATGGAATCTTGTTCGGAAGTGACTGCAGACCCAATACTTGGCCATTTTAGGTCCACTTAGAACGTTTAATGGAGTAAATTTGAAATGTAAGCCAGTAAATGTGTGTGTAAGAGACATGGTAATGTCTTACCGCTTTCCCGAAAACTAGTTTGGAATTAGGCCCTGCATTGTGTCAGAAAGTGATGTTTTGTGTATGGGATTTGTAATTGACACTGGGTATCTGGAAACCCATTTTGTGCAATTTCTTTTAGCAACAGGTATGTTTAGCAATAATAATGCTTTCATAGCCATGCATGCAGTTTTCTGTTTTCTCAGTTTGCTTTTTATATGCTTTGATGCGCTATTTGTTCTCCAAGTTGTCTTGACAGCGCTGGGCACGCCTCTGTGAGCAGTCATATCTCGACAGCACCAAGCATGTCTCTGTGAGCAGTCATATTTTGACTGCCCCAAGCATGCTTCTTTTAGCAGTCATATCTCAACAGCCTGAGTGTGCCTCTTGCAGCAGTCATTCTTGACAGAACGCAGGATGCCTCTATGAGTAGTCATATCTTGATGGGAGCTTGCATCTGTGACTAGTCATGTTTCAAGAGCACTGAGCATGCCGGTGTGCGTAGTCATGTCTCAACAGCACTGAGCATGTGTCTTTGAGTAATCATGTCTTGACAGCATCAAGCATTTCTACTTGAATATTAGTTATAACTTGACAGCATTGAGTGTGTGTCTGCAAGTTGTCATATCTTAAGATCACGAGCATGCCTCTGTGAGTTATCAAACTTAATGGCACAGAGCATGCCTCTGCGAGTCTTCATGCATGTTAGTAGATCTATCTTGTAAGATTGTTTGAGTGTCAAATATAAATCCCATTCTCATTGATGAAATTGTGAGATAAACGGACCATGTTGGGCATCTATAAACTGCTTTTGGCGAAACATGGTTGATGCATCTAGAGGAAACATATGCCCATGGTAAACTGCAATTACCATTGTCCATGAGAAAATATGTTGTTATGTGCTCAAATTTTGTCAATATCCAACAAACCTCACACTTGTCATACACAATGATTAACTGTATTCTCCAAAAATGTGTAGCAAATCTAAATCCCTTATTATCTGGATGCCAGAGTTGATTGGCCTACTCTTTGTTGTAGGATCTTGGCAATGCAGAACACACCTGATGTAGATACAAAGAAGAGTCTGGCGGATGGTTTTGTTGCCTGTACCCACCAAATCTTAACTCTTATCATACACATATAATTAAGTGTATCTTGTGAAAATTTGCAAGTGACAGATATAACCCTTGTTACTATTGATAAGAGTGCATTTGCTTACCTCAAGTGAAAATTTGTCAATGTGGAAATGCAGTTGATGAAAGGTAAATAATAGTTTGCAGGAAGGATTTGGGGAAGTAGATTGATGGAGCCTAAAGTTGTGTAATGGTGCAGATCGCTCTGATGGTGGTTGTTTCATTTTTTCGTTTAGTCAGAAGCTTGAGTAGTGCAATAGCATTTAATCTGATTATTTTTTTACTGCAAGATGAAATCTATCTAGATTTTAAATGCTGATACTGGGAGCAACCATTACATAATTGAAGTACTTCATTTGTTATTTGCTTAATTATCTTCTTGTTTTTGTTCAGTAGCACGGTAAATATCTAGTTTACTAATGTTGGAAACTTTCTCAATGGATAAGGATTAGTGGTAGTTTGATCGAAATAGAGAAAATTATCAAATTGTGGCAGCCAATCAGTTATTGTCATGACATACCTTACACTAATAATTTAACAAATTTGGTTTCTCTTGATAAATGAAGGACTTGGCATGGAAAGGCTAATTTATTAAAAAAACATAGAAGGATTGTGGTGTTCCAGAGATGATTTATTCACTCTCTCAGATTGGTTGTCTTTGCAAGCTCAAGTATGTCAATTAAGGCACGTTATTCAGTAATGGAGGTGGTAGCCACAAACTATTGTGGAGCTCATAGATCATTATTCTTTGGATTTTCATTAGGTTATTTTGCTGTTTTTACCTTTTCTTTTTGGATAAGTTTGAAAATGGAATCTTTGGCACAGAAGTAATGCCTTATGTGGGAGTTGGGGAGGAACATCTCCCTCTCTTTCTGTCACTGGTTTTTTGGTTGATAATACTTACTAATTCTACTCTACATGTCAAATAGAGGAGGGGATTGGTAGCTAATGTTATCAATAGCAGAGATGAAGGACAAATGCAACTGTAAGCAGGGGGATTCCTGTCTTTTATTTCTAGAGATGCTTACTTCTTCTGTTTGAAAAGGGATTCAATTTTGAATTGTCAAGTGGTACTCTATGTTCTTACTGTTCTGTTTGCTAATTTTGGAATGGAGTACTGTTTTTAAAATTGCTTTAAAATTTCAAGCAATTTGAAGACCATTTCCTCTATAAAAATGTATCTGTCGGGAAAATCTTGGTGTAGCTTCTTCTTGAATAAAATAGAGTGATGCTTTGGCATTTTTGTTCTCATTTTTGGTTTGCTTTTTGAGGGTTTTCCAATCACGGCTTTTTTTAAAGTCATTATTATTCCTAGTCAAATGTAGAGGCTAAAAATTCTATTCCCAGAAGCCAACAAGATGGAAATGCTGAAAATGTTTGATGGTTTGACATTATTCTATCTTTCTCATGAAGAAGAAACCCTTCTCACCCACCCTTGCTACTCTTTATACTGCTATATTAACTTTTGCATAATTTGTGAAAATATTGCTGTATTCCTGGGTGCTGTAAATAAAGTTTAAAATGTTTTTCAATGTTACTATGTGCATCGTAGCATCATTTAACTCAAAAAACCTATGATTGATTCCAACTAATTGCAATTCACCACATTTTCTGTGCCATTCCTTGGGTTTTTTGAAAAGTTTTGATTTTTTCCCAACACAAACCTATCTGTACTTGGTTTGTTTACTTTCAGGGGAAAAAGTATATGGCATTTAACGGTCAAAGATGTCTATGAAATCATTTGCTATGCTGTTTCACAAGTTTTTCCAAAAGTTATGGTCTTTTTTTTACAATACAAATCTGCCTTTGTTTGGTTTGTTTACTTTGAGGGAAAAAAAATACAAGGCACTTAATGGTAGAAAGATGTTTATGAAATTTTAACATGTTTCTCTTTACATTTTTGGCTGATTTTTAGATTTAGATGCAAAAAAAATTTAAAAGCAGTGTTTTAATTTATGCTTAAGGTATTTGAATTTTTCTTTTTGTGTTTAGCTTTGATTAGATTTATTTAGGATTTTAAATTTTAAACTCTTAAGAAGGTTTTTGTCTTTAATTTATAAGGTAATGAAGGGCTTTCTTTGACTTTTAGTTTCTATCTTAGAGAGGGTCTACTATTTAGGTAAACAAACAAAGCCAGCCCCTAAAACAATAGTGGTGCTTTATGATAACACGGGCACCTTTAAAAACAGCAGTGCTCTATAACATGGCGTAATATTTTAAAACCATCACTTCGTTACATAATCCCTCCTAGGTAAAGTAAAATAGTTTTTCCAAGCCTTACTTATAATTTTAATAATTGACATTTCTTAATGCACTATGTTTGTAGTGGTGCTTTATGATAACACGGGCACCTTTAAAAACAGCAGTGCTCTATAACATGGTGTAATATTTTAAAACCATCACTTCGTTACATAATCCCTCCTAGGTAAAGTAAAATAGTTTTTCCAAGCCTTACTTATAATTTTAATAATTGAAATTTCTTAATGCACTATGTTTGACTTTTTATGATTTTATCTCTACTGATTATTTTTGATGCAAAATAGCAAATCGTTTTTTTTCTTTAGTTTAACAAAGATTATATTATATTTAAAACAATATAGCAAATTAATTTTTTTCTGTATTTTTTCAAACATTTTCTAGTTTTTGGAGTTATTTGCAAGTTTTTCTTGTTTTAAACTTGAGTAATGGAATTCCATTTACACTTTTTTCAAGATGTATTAAAAGCTGTGTGAATGAAATGCTACCTTGGTGTGGATGGTGCCAGCCTCTTTAAAGCAGTCACTTCTAAGTAAATTGGTATTTGGTATATATGTGGCTTTAACAATGGAGAGTGGGGAGTTTCTAGGGGAATATTGTCAAGAAAGACTAAGAAAAAGCCTGTGCTATCTACAACTAGTTCAACTGATAAGATGCTACCAAGGGCAGCAGAAGTTATGACCTTTCGAACTAGCAGCAGCTGCATCTGTAAAAGTTCCAAACCATTAAAAGTGATGCTAGGAAAATAATTCCAAGCAGAATTTCTGATAGTCTGACCAACTCTACAGATTACATTGAAAAGATATACAAAAATGAACTTACTGCAAAACACCCACAGTTATCTTTCTAATGAAACTCTCTATTGATATGATGAGTCACACAGAGCTCTATACTTTGAGATTGAATTGGAATGAAATAAACTTTAGGGCATAAAGCATATATACAAACAAATTTAGCATCCCATGCTAAGGGAATAATTACGACTTGTTTATGTCTAGATTCTTAATGATGTTATTGCCTTGTAAGTTTTTTTGGGTTAAGAATTAGATTACACAAATAATGTCTTTTTATCTAAAGACAGATACTGATTCTAGAATTTCAGCATATGATTGTCAAACAAGTAAATGCAAAACAAAATATCAACAATGATGTTTTGTTAAAAGATATTTGAGGTATTTTGGGCCCTAACATTTGAATGAAGGTCAACATATATGGACAATGCTCTCTCTCTCTCTCTCTCTGTGTTAGTTAGAATTTGTCATTCTTAAGATTGTTAATGATGATATTGATAATTTATTCATCAAATGACATACTGATTCTAGAATTTCAGCATGTGATTGTTAAACAAGTAAATGCAAAATAAAGTTTCAACAGTGATGCTTTATTAAACAATACACAAGGCATTTTGGGGCCTAACACTTGAATAAGGTCAACATAATATGGAAGATGTTTAATTTTTGTTTTCTTAGCCAGGATTTGTCTTCCTTGAGTAATTTATACCACTCATCTACAAGTCGCAAGCTAAAGCCTCACACAATTAGCTTATTAAATAATATGGTAAAGTGGTTACAGACTTGCGTTCACGTATGGTAATAAGAGTATTGAGCCATTGGGAATTGCTTGTAGAAGGTTAGAGATTTACCATTATTGACATCTTCCACAATAATAGATATAATATTTCCATAGTCCATGTTATTGAAATCATGAATGCTTCTGGATGCGGGTGTGAGATTTTTACATCAATGTTTTGGATATCTTGTACTTTATTTGTATAGAAAATAATTCTTCATGGTTTTTTGGTTGAAACATCTAGATTCTACACTATTTCACTGAGGAAAGCCATGCACTGGTAAATGTCTTAGAACTTCACTAGATTATATAGCTTAAAGATAGCACCAGGTAGCATATACCCTCTGTATGGTGCTATGTGGCTCCACTAGTTACCATACTATTTAGTCTAGAAAGGAGTTTTAAATTGCATTCATTATTGGGGAAATGAGTTTATGTATAGTAGTAAAGATATGGTGCCAACAAGTGGAAATGGCCTATAAGTCAAAGAACTATTTCAGAAAGTTGAGAATTAACTCTCATCGCACCTGCAACCTTCTTTGGCCTCAAAAGCATGTTTTCTTTGTATGACATATTTCCACTAAACCAATGAGGCAAGCTATCCTCTGTCAAATACTTACAATTTTATGAAATCATAAAGCTAAATGTGGCTTTATATTGCATATGTCTTCTTTGTACTGCTATGGGGCTTTACTAGTTACCAAATAATACATGCTAAAGACTTGCATTATATTCTCTTCTGCTATTGTCTTGATACAGGAGCAAGTGCACTGCCAATAGATTATCACAGAACATAACTCATAAAATTGCATGCATGAGCTATTCTTCTTTGTCCGTGTTTCATTGTCTTCTACTAGTTTTCATTGTTTATTTTAATTTTTTTTTACTAGTTTCTAGTTTTCATTGTTAACCGTGAAATGAAAACTGATTTTGTTTTGGTTTATTCTTTATTTTTGCCCCATCATCTACTACATGATATGTTAGGTTGGTATAAAAGGTGCCAGGCATCAATAGCAAGTTGGATTTTGGACTTTGTTATATCTTGTCAAGGTCCAAGTTCATCAGATATTTAAATCCAAGTTGCATCAAGTCATGATGCAGGGTGTAGGTGCAATTCTAGTGTGAGAGTGGCAGGTGCTTCATGTCTAGTATTTGCACATCTGGCAAGATATAAAGAATATAATTAATAATTTTAGTTGATGCAATGTTACAAATAAAACTTAAGAATCAGTTGTGGGTGTACAGGTTTTATATCAGAATGATCTGGTAATATAAATGGTTTTCATTGTATATTAATCAATGTTTAAGGCATTTGAGAGAACTTAATAGTATACTTTATAACCAATGTACATCCACATGTTTTTAGAACTAAATTTGAGCTGAAGAAGTCTGGTTTGAGATTCAGTGGCTAAGAGCCTAAGAGGATCTCAATATTTTTGTTCTTTAATTAATGGGACTGTCATCAGGTTAGGATGGTGTGTTTCCATTGGTTGCAGTTAGCATGTCTTGATGATTTCAATATCTTAGGCACACTTATGTAGAATACATATTATAATTTTAGTTTCCTGGATTACCGACTACAATGCCGCAGAGTATCTTGCATTTCCATTTCCTTACAGAGAAGAAATATTGCTTTTGGAAAGTTGCTTTTTAGCTTTCAGAGTTATAAACATCTGCGTGTTATCCATTCCTGTTCTTTACCTGACCATTATTTAATGCAATAAAGATAAGCAACTGTGCCTACAAAGTGCTGATGGTTCACCACTTTTTGGCAGGTTGACTTGGATCTTGGTAACTATGAAAGATTTTTAGATGTGACTTTGACTCAAGACAATAATATTACCACTGGGAAAATATATCAGGTGTATATTCTTTCAAATGCTCTATTTAGACGATGATTTTGATTAACATGAATGAAATTTATTTGAAGACAAGAGTGACTGGAAAGTGGCCTTGGTTTCTTTGGATTGGTATTTTTTCACCTTGAGTACATATTATTTATTTATATACTTTGTGATTAATTAATGTTTGACAACCTTTTTCAGTCTGTTATTGACAAAGAACGAAGAGGAGACTACTTGGGAAAGACAGTCCAGGTGTGAGGCCTTGCCTATACTGCTGAAGTTTTTAAGTGTAGTTAAACTTACATTTCGGTCACATGGGCATTAGTGTGAGTCTTATAGTAGAGATATTTGTTCTACTTCCTACACTGCTTTGAATCTTACGCAGCTTTAGGGTCTTGCCACATTAACTGTGAAGTTCTGTTCTTAATCATCTTTGAGTGGCTCTTTTCATTATTTTAATATTGATGCCATGCAGTCAAATTTCCAATATAAATATCATAATTTGACACACTGCTGAAAATACCTTGTACTTATCAATTAAACATACCAAGTTTAGTTTGATTATAATTCGACAAAGTCATTATGCTTTCAATTTGTTTTTGTGAATTCCAGGTGGTTCCACATATTACAGATGCCATTCAGGAATGGATTGAACGTGTAGCTCTCATTCCTGTAGATGGGAGCACAGAACCTGCTGATGTATGTGTCATTGAGCTAGGGGGAACTGTTGGTAAGAGCAACTTTGCCCCATCTTCCTTTGAAGGAGAGCTATAGTACATTCTTCATTTTAGAATGGGAATTTATTTTACTATCTTGAGTTCAACGTATGCAAACTGATATTCCTTTGGATGTAGGAGACATTGAGTCGATGCCATTTATTGAGGCTTTGCGTCAGCTCTCTTATCGTGTTGGTGCGTTTTCCTCAGCTCTGGCTTTTTATGGGGTGCATGCAACTGATGCCATAAGGAAAATATTGCCTTTTGATGAAGTATTTCTTCTGTGTGGGACTTACTGTCGTTCATATGTACTGATTTGCAGGCCCTGGAAACTTTTGTTTGGTTCATGTTAGCCTTGTACCTGTTTTAGGTGTTGTTGGTGAGCAGGTATAGAACATGATGATCTACACAACTATCATATGCATATCTTGCTATTTGATTCTCTGGTTTCCACAAACTTAGAGAGGCACTTTGGTTTATGGATAGTAGCTTGAGTTGCAAGGATACTTACTCATTTAAGAAATTTTATGAGAAATTTTACATGCCGTTTTGCTTTTTCCTTCATTGTAGAAAACAAAGCCAACACAGCATAGTGTCCGGGAGCTTCGAGGATTGGGTTTGACACCTAATCTTCTAGCATGCCGCAGTGCTCAGGTTACTCATTTCTTTTTGCTGGGCTTGTTTGATTTTCTCCATTGTTTTGGTTTATTAAAACAAGACTGGTTAGAAATTTAGATTAGGTTTTGGAAGATATATCTAATTATTTATTAGGACAGGCTTTGGAAGAAAATATTAAGGACAAGCTATCACAGTTTTGTCATGTTCCAGTAAGTCTTTTTTTTATATTGTAAGGGATCCTTGTCTTTATGTCATAGGTTATGAATGATATTCAGATAAATAGAGTTTAATTGTAATTTAATGTTCCAGGCTGGGCATATTCTCAACATCTATGATGTTTCCAACATTTGGCATGTTCCTCTCTTACTAAGGGTGAGTGGACTGCTGCACAAGAATAATAATTTTAGCAAATGATTGTTCATAATGCATATAAAAATGTCAAACATTGTTTTTTAAAAGTGTTTTGGCCTTTGGTGGATTTTTATTTGAAAAAGCTTAACCTTGAACTGTTGATCAATTTTTGTTAAATGGTTATCCATGGTTGATAATCAATAATTAGTTACCAATAATTAGTTACTTATTTAACAAATTTGCAAAATGTTTCTATTACTTATATTTGCAGAACCAATCAAGTGCGGTATTGTTTTTAATAGGTAAATGGAGGTTGTTGATTGATCTTCTACCCTTTAAACCATAGTTACATGACTTGTTGGGACTTTTGTAAACTTGGTGAGTCTCGAGGCAAGTAGGTTGAAACGAGGCCAAAGGGCTCATGACTTGGGTATGTGGTGAATTTGCTCAGACTTGTTGAGTTTGCCAGCCTTGGCAAGTCTTGACTAGGTCAATGAAAATCAAGAAAAAAAGTTAAAAAATTGAAAATGCTTAAACATAAAAGCATGAAAAATGGTTTTCGAAGGGTTTGGAGGACTCTTGGAGGATGTTTTAAAATTATAATTATGAAAAATGGCATGCACCTTGATGGCTTGTGTGGTGTCAAAGGCATTAATTTGGGCTTGCTAATGAAGTTGTTTGTAAATTGATTTTACAGTCTGTTATGTTGACCTTGATCCTTGGGAGGGGCAATGCCTCTTGGAGGATGGTTAAAAATTATAACTATGAAAAATTGCATGCACCATGATGGCATGTGTGGTGTCAAAGGCATTAAGTTGGACTTGCTAATAAGGTTGTTTGTAAGTGGATTTTACAGTCTTTATTTTACCTCGATCCTTGGGAGGGGCAATGCCTCTTGACCTTGTTGGGGACAAACCCACATTGGAAGTGCTACTCCCAAATCCCTGCTCTAGCTATAAAAAAACAGAAATATGATAATCTTTTTGAGCCATGTTGCTTGGAAGAATAACATTTTATTAAATTTGTTTAATCAATTAAATTCCTTGTAATTAAATTGCAGTTATTTGCCAAGTCAAATCCTATCCTAAGTAATGCTCCTAAGGCTACAATAAGATTTACAGACTTTTGTAAGGAATGAGTGAATGATTCCATGTAAAGCTAGTGATGTTGGCTTGAGGGATACAAGCTCCCTTTTATCATAGTTCATAGCTCTCTAGTGTGATTTCTATTTTTGATGCTAAAGATATCATAATCTACGAGTTCTGTACACCTTAAACACTTGACAATATTTAGATATCTTAATGTTGCAGCCTTCAATTAAAACCATTTTTTTATACTTGTGATTTATGTATACTTGTGAATGTGATCAATATAGCTGCTTTTTGACTAGTTTATCATGTCTTTCAAAGTTAATTTCTTTAAGGTGGCATGAAACAAGTTTTAAATCCTTAAAAATCTCTATATTTCATAGCTTTTTCAATATACTTGTGAATGTGATCAAAATAGCTGCTTTTTGATTAGTTTATCGTGTCTTTCAAAGTTAATTTCTTAAAGGGTGCATGAAACAAGTTTTAAATCCTTAAAAATCTCTATATTTCATAGCTTTTTCAATTTGCTAACTTTTTTGTCTATAGGTATTGAGTTTGAGTCAAAAATCAGTTTGTTGTGTCCAAGGTGTGTCTAAGTCTCGTAACATTGCTTTAAACGATATAATAGTAAGAATTCAAAGCCTTAGGCTGAGAATATGAACACATTTTGGCAGTTTTGATCATAGAACAACAAATTTGTGATTAAATCGTAGAAATTGTTGGGAACTTTTTCCCTCTGAAAATTGTTCATTTTTTTGAAATTGTAGTCAATGATTTTGATTGTTTATATGCTGTTTTGCATGTAAATTGCAATAAAACAGGGCAAAACAAGTCTAATGTTTGTGCCTTTCTTTTGTTAGGGTTTTTTATGTGATAAAACTGTACAAAAACCTCTAATGTGTGTATTTTTCAATTTCATGCCAAAATGTTCAGAAGTGAGTGAAATGTTGCAGAAGGCAGGGTTTCATTTTACTGCCCATTTTTGGATTTTTGGGGTAATCCTTGGGCTCCTTCTTGTTGTGCCTTTTTTCCCCTTGTTGCATTCATGTCAACACCAAAATTTGAAATTTAGCTCAAATTATTTGGGAAGCTTGTTGAGAGTAGATCCTGCCAACTGTTTCATTGCGTCTTCAAGTACTTGTCTCTAAAAAATGGTGTTTTACTAGTCTCCTACCCTACTAACACTATCAATCTCCTAGCAACCTTGGTTTTTAATGATTTTATTTACATTTTTTTTGGATGTGTTTATTTACATTTTTTGGCACTTTCTACTCAACAGTTTTTGCATCCAAGTGGCTCTTATGACTTGAATGAGTTCATTGTCTCTTGCCCATCTATTCAATGACTTTATATGCTCTGGCCTGACTACTTCAATTTTGGCACTTATGTACCTGCACCTATTTGCTGTAAAACATGCATTGAAGTGAAAAGTAATTGACAAGGAATAAGTTCTCCAATTTTTCTTGGTTTTGTATGTCTATTTTTCATCAAATGGGTTCATAAACTTTGTCTATTTTCCACAATTCATGGGCTAAACTATCATTTTTATTTGCTCTCTATATTTCTTTTCTATTAAAATGCCTTTAATTTAAAAAGCAGCAGGTTTTTCTCTTTATTTTTTTTGTTTTTTATTGTAATGTTGTTTTTGACTTTTTGGCAAAGTCCTCTTTTTAAAAAAAAAATCTTTTTGGTTTGCCAATCTTTTCCCCAAATGGTTTTTGCTGCTGTAGTTTTGAGGATCTACTAAAGGAGAACATTTCTAGTTCATCTCATATTGTCATGTTGAGTTGGATATTTGCATCAAAAGGCATAACTCTAGTGGCAGCAAGGGGTGGACTGTAATGGCATGGAAGTGTTAATAAAGACCTTAAACTTGATAGGCAATTACGTGTCAGATTAATAATATTTAATAATAAACATACTATTAGTCTATTATTGATTCCTTGTTAGAATAAAAACAACAGTTAAGCAAAACAAAATGTAGCTCTAAATTAAACACCATCTCAAATAAAATAGCTCTTTAGTAAATATTAAAATAAATAGTCCTTACAGCTTTTCTTATCTGTTTACTTACCTATTTATGTGTGAATATATTTGGTAGTTTAAATAGATATTAATAATGGTATCCATACATAAAAATAAAGTATCTCTTGAAATAGAAGTTAAAAATAATTTTATATTTTTTTATTAAAAGCCTTAGAGCATAGTAGTTATTATTTATTGCAAAATAAAATAGCTCTTCAATAAAATACAAATTAAATAATATCTAAAACAAATAGCTTTTAACTAAAATAAATGATGTGTAGGATTTTTATCTATTGCTTGCCTATATATGTGCCTGTGTGTGTATGTAGTAGTTTAGGTAGGTATTAAAAATATTACTCAGAAATATTGTAAAGAAAATATTTTCTTTATATCAAATTTTAAGCTAATCAAAGGAATGCTCACAACTATACAAAATCAATATAGACTAATTCATAACAACTTCAAATTATAATGTAGTATATAATAATAGGTCCATCTAAGCTAGCATAGATATCTTAAATAAATCTAACCAAAAAATGTCCCAGTATAGGTACCTCAAGATCTATATCTCTCAGTGGCTTTCAGATGCGGATGTCATAGTTCAAAATATCACAGATATATGTGTTAAGTATACTTAATTGGTATATTTTCTGTGTCCCGATAAATTATGTCAATTTATCGCAGAAAACTTATCACAGTTAAGTTGGAATTTATCGCCGAGAAAACAGGTGAAATATTGGCGATATTTTGGTTATTTATCATGGAATCATGCATACTTATTGCCCGCGGGCCTGTTATAGGCAGTGATGGCCCAGAAAAGACCAAAACACTTTTTTTTATTGGAAAAATAGATTTGGAGAGGAGAGAGGGCAAAGAGGAGAAAGGTGGTAATTTGCAGCCTTCTAGAGCAATTTCTTGTGGATTTGAAGTGGATTCGAATACATTTTTCAAGCAAATTTGGATGTACTTGACACTTGTATTTGCTTTTAGTTTTACAAAAACAATTTGCTATTTTTAGTTTGCTTCACAGTTCAGACTATCAGACTATGGTTACTAGCCATCAGCATTCCACATGAGGATGCAATTTTGTATCCTATTTGCATTTATATATATCTAGATCAGCTTGTTTGGTTTGTTTACTCATTTACTGACTCATTAGATGCATCTCCTTACTGAATTTTGCAAAAAAATGCATTTCTAATTAAATTTAAGCAATTTTAAAGTTCCCAATATTTTTCTGAGAAGTTCCCGACTTATCGCTGATATTTGCTGATATCTTTTTTCTTGCCCTCGCCGATTAGTTGCCGATAACGATATTTTGAACTATGGCAGATGTTTTTAAGATATCTCTGCTGGTTTAAAATATCCATCTTAGGTGCCTATACTTGGACTTTTTTTAGTTAGATGTATTGAAGATGTGTATGCTAGTTCAGAACAGACAAATTTTCCAGAAGGTTACTTTGTACCGAATTACTGCTAACAGAAAGGCCATGGAAGAAGCCAAAGAGGACCATAATTCTTAGGTTCATAGCTGAACAAGGACTGAATTGCATTGCTGCAAGTTTATCAAAGACGCTGTTATGGAAGATTCTGTCTAACAGGGCAGTTGCAATCTTCTTGAACAAATTTTTTTTCCAATAATTTTGAATGATTCCTTTACAATGTTAGACACAAGGTGGGAGGCTGTAGGCGAATGAAGATGAGCTTGGTTTTAACTCTGCCATTTTGCAGAATCTTGAAGGCTATCTATATGCTCATATGATGCATAACCAATAGATAAAAGTAATGATTGCATTCTATGGAACTGCTTTGTGCATCTGGAGATAAAAGTCCAAAAAGGAAATTGAAGAAAACGTCAAAACTTTTAGATGTGGAGACCAAACACAGAGACTATCAAACATCCATGCCATAATTTGCAACCACACCTTTGCTTTTGCATGTCAGGATTTCTGTTACTGCCTACATTTTTAAATTTCTTATTTTTTTTCCATTTTAATGTACCATCATGATCAGATTTCTTAGTCTCACAAAAATCTCCTTCCTTTCATCCTCAACATCATTCGGCACTTACTAAGGTTCCTTATTTTGCTTATTCATTCAAGAGCAATCTGAATGCCTCCTTGGTATAAAGGATAGAGAGGGCAATTAGCACACTTCTCTCTAACTAGAATTTGTTTTAAATTGTTTATTTGGGGACCTCCATGCCATGTTTCAATGCCTCCCACACTGGCAAATACTGTGAGAGAAATGGACAGAGGTTAGATACTGATTTTGGCTTGAAACCTGCTGTGAGCCTAAGTAGAAGGGGCAGTGTCCACAAAGAGTATGCAATGCTGTTAAGTGTGTCTGCTTGACCATTTGCAGAACCCATGCAGAACCCACTTTGACAATCCTTAAAGTCATTTTCTAGCTACATAGGTGGGGCTCAGAGGCCACGCCTAAAGACAACTTAGAAAGCCAAGTTGGCTTCTAGTGGAAAAAGCTATACAATGCATCTGTATTAGACAGTGGAATTCTCACTGTCAAAATGCATAAATCGAAATGCTTGATAGCCATCGATGAGTGACAGGTTGCTGCCAGAATCATTCCTATGTAATTTATCAACTGAGTTTTAAGTATATTTGTGAACGAGCAAGTTTCTAAGCATTTCAATTTTCAACCTTTATGCCTTATCACAAAAGTGGTTGAGAGCAGGCCTATGCAGGATCTGATCTATGCTACCACGAGTCTGTAATAAATACAGATAAACCTCCTCAAACACCCAAACCAGACCATTTCTGAGATGCAATCAATCTGGAACTGATTATCTGATTCAGAGACAGAGCTCCCTTACCAATGTGTGGTTGCCAGATTTCTCTGCTTGTAGTTTAGTGAATGTTCGTGACTCAGACTGGAAAATCATCAAGTGAACAATCACTTTTTTATAATAATGCTGGAACTTTTGGACTTTGGAGATGAATGGGCAGCTATCCTCAACCTCATATCATATTCAGTTTTCAAAATGCATTTTAAACAAAGCATGGAGTATTTTCTACAATAAGATGTTTCGTTTGCCAAGTTGTTTTGTCACTTCTAGCTCTTCTAGCCTATTGCTTTCACCTCATGGTTGGTGCCTTGGGGGCCCTAATAGTAGCAGCATCCAAATGCCTCGTTAGCTGATTTCAAGCAACCAGCACCCACAGACCTTAGGTTCTGTTAAATGCTTTGTGCACATGTTTATACTAAATGGATATGTGAAGTATAATCTATATTTTTGGGTCATGCATTTCTAGAAATTTTAATGATACAAAATTTGATTTAGAGTTAAATGATGCAACAGGATCAGAAGGCCCATGAAGCAATTCTAAAGGACTTGGATCTCCAAAGGTAAATGTGTATTTGTATTTTGCTCTGTGCTTTTCAATCAAAACTCTATCTTTTGGTATCTTAAGACTTGTGCATTCTATCTATCAAGTTGTTTTGAGCTTTTTCCTTGGAAACTTTTATCAATATATTTTAGGTTTTTTGGCCATCCCAAGTTTCTTTTTGTGATTTGCACTTATGCTGGGTTACTTGGAATTTATTTTTGGCTAGCAGTGTTGCTCAAACCCCTTGTCTGGAGGAGTGGACTGCCAGAGCGGCTCAATCCGATACGCTCACGGTTCCAGTAAGTATGGCATCAAATTTTCATCTTTGAGTCTTGAAAAATTGATTCTTTTGGGCTATAGTTTGATTCTGTCTTTGAATTTGATGTCTCAAATATCTAGGTAAGAATAGCAATGGTTGGAAAATACACTGGACTTTCAGATGCTTATGTATCTGTTGTTAAGGTAAATGCTTTCTGCAACTTTTATTTTTATAGAATTATTCATCATAGGGGAACTAATAAGAAATAGTCTAAGAGTTACAAGAGCGGTTCAGATTGCTTGAAATTTGTAGATGAAACTGGTGCCTTTTTCTGTAATGTTAAGTAGCTAATGATGCAATAATCCTCTTTGAGAAAGACTGAAATCCCTAGGAACTTGCATATTGCCACGCTTGTCTGTGGCAAGAAGATACTGCTCAGTAAGTGGTATTCTTATTGCATGACACGCTGCATGCAACACAAATACGGAACTTACATTTAGTTATTGTGTCATGTATTTTTTGTTTTTCCTTCAGCCTTAAATTGAAAATTTGTCTAGTTAATAAAAAATTGGAATGGGTGATTTAGTTGCATTTAGTTTATTAATTTAATTTAAACTAAGATTCGGCTTCTCTTTTTCTTGAAGGCCCTTCAACATGCTTCAATTAAATGTCAGAGGAAATTAACAATAGAATGGATTGCGGCATCTGACCTTGAAGACACAACTGCAAAAGAGGTATGTGTATGGTGAAAACCGTGAAATAATATGGATGGGTACAGCATATCCCACATACTATTAGCAGAAGCTTTGCTTTCTTTATTAATTAGGATTCGAGAATTTCTCTCTTTAATTATGATTTAAGAGTTTTGCTTCCTCATATAGGCGTCAGACAGTCATACAGCTGCATGGAACTCTCTAAAGGTGAGTTACAAATATGAATTTCTCCTTTGTCCATACACTTACCCCATTAAAAAATAAGAAGGCAGAACAAAGGTTTCTTACTCTTATGATGCAATGGTTGTGAAAAATAATCATATTGTGTTATGTTCTATTTGGTTGTATTAGGATTCTGATATTAATAGCCTTGATATATCAAATGATATCTTGTATCAGGGTTCAGATGGCATTCTGGTTCCTGGAGGATTTGGTGACCGCGGTGTACAAGGAAAAATATTGGCAGCAAAATATGCTCGGGAACATAAGGTTCCCTATCTAGGCATTTGCTTGGGAATGCAAATTGCTGTGATTGAGTTTGCACGTTCAGTAAGTGTAATATCATCAATTGTTGTTTGAGGGGTTGGGGGATGGGGTTTATAAATAACTTCATTCAATTTACATATTTATTTTGTATTCATTTTACAGGTACTAGGAATGGCAGGAGCTAACAGTACAGAATTTGACTCAAACACTCCGCATCCTTGTGTTATCTTCATGCCAGAGGTCAACATCTCTGTGCCCGAGTCTGGTATTTCTATAGTTGAAGTAATTAGGTTCCAACCCTTTGACATACACCAAAGGGATCCAATCATTTAAGTAAACATATGAGTCTTTTAGATGGCAAAGTGACATACTTATTTTACAGGGGTCTAAAACTCACATGGGGGGTACGATGCGTCTGGGTTCTAGGAGGACATTTTTTCAGAATGCAGACTGCGTCACAGCAAAGCTGTAGGTCTACACATTCTTATGTGATTATGTAGCTTTTCTAGCTTCCAACATGTTGAAGGGTTCTGTAATCTTTTAGGCTGAATTGATGCAACTGATGTCAACTTTTAAAGTTTTCAGGATTTTATAGTTTTCTAATGTCTGATTAAAACAATTTTAAGTGTTGATTAAATGTACATACTTTGCTGGTTACTTTTGAAGACAATATGCACCATTTAAGCTACTGACTTACAAGTTGTTTTTTGTGAAGATATGGAAAATCTGATTATGTGGATGAACGGCATCGGCATAGATATGAGGTTTGATAAATAAATTGAGCTTTACAGCTTTTTTTTTTTATGGTTCTATAATTCATTTTAAATGACCCATTGTGTAGTTTTGTTGGTTTGGTTGAGCTGAAGGCTGCTTTCTTGAATAAATGATTGTGAAATATTAGTTTTTTATTCAATATTTCATCTTCACAGGTCAATCCTACAGTGGTAGAAAAACTAGAAAATTCTGGGCTCATGTTTGTGGGCAAGGATGAGACAGGTAGACGCATGGAGGTAAGTTCCTGTTTTCTTATGTCTTTATTGCTTTTTTCATCATCAAAAGTGGGGATCAGGTTATGGAAGAGATTGCACAAGCATGTCTTAAGTTCTTATTCTGGGCCTTTTTGTCTAGTGGATTTTAATTTTGTTGTGTTTGTGAGTAGATACTGGAATTACAAGATCATCCTTATTTTGTTGGAGTCCAGTTCCATCCAGAGTTCAAGTCCAGGCCAGGCAAAGTATCTGCAGTCTTCTTAGGTGCTGCATTTCTATCCCTGTTTTGTACATGGAAAATAGGAGTGGCTTTATTTTTCAAATTTCATGCCAGAAGAACAAAATGTTAGGCTTTACTTTTTAGGTTTTCAGTCATCTGTTTTAGACTTTAGCAGTATTTTTATAATTTGAAATCCAATTTTTAAATTACAATGCACAATGCTGTTCGGCCCTTGGACTTGGCACACTGGGGATGTACTAGGGATGCAGACCAGTTCCTTTGGGTTGGTTACAGGGGCTATAATGAGCATATTCAACTACTTAAAAAAATTATTTCCTGTAGCAAAAGATTATGGTTGCCTGATGAAATTATACAAATCTATTAACTTTGATGAGATTATGTTCTATTTGTCATTATTTCAAGTATGTTTACAATAGTTGGGTGTTCTACAGGCCTCATATTAGCAGCATCAGGTCAGCTGAAATCACACTTGAAGCGGCTGTCTAGCCCAAAAACTGCAAATATGATTTTAAATCGTAGATTTGAAAATGGAATTTCAAGTGCAATGAATGGCCATACAAAGAAATTATCTCCACATAAATACCCAAATGGGAATGGGAACCATGCCCATGCATAAACACTATGAAGCAATTCAGTTTCAAGTGTAGTGACAGGCACCTCCAATCCAAGACATTTGTTAGCGCCAATTTTGTTGGAGATTGCTTTAGATGTTTTTACATTCAGCTGTTATGCAAGGATTATGTTGTTTTCTCAGCCATTACGTGAATGTTCCAGATTTGCAGCTTGCGGAATGTTCTGTACAGTATTAGGGGTGGAGTAGCAGAGATGTCAAAAACTCACCCGTTGGATATAGACATATTATTATATGTTGCCAGCGGTTCTTGTGACGTGACTTGGGCTACAGGATATAGGAAAATCAAATTATTACTCTCCCATATTGTGGGAGCTCGATACAAATGGTTGCTGCTGATTCTTTGGTGAATTTGTTTTAGAGTTTGTTGAATTTCAGATGCTCACAATATTAGAAACCAAATTGTTTACTTGGGTTTCCCAAGTTTTGGTACCTTGCCCCCTGGTTGCTGCTGATGTTGTGGCGAGTACACTGCAGGTTTGGATTCTAAGGCGCATTTATCTGTCACCAATGTATTTATGTGGTTCTGGCCTGGGTGGCAAGTTGGGTAAATGTGAATAACATACCGGCGTTTTCTTTTCATAAAGTGTATTATGAGCACATAATTTGAATTTGGCCTACAGCTCTACTTCCAGACCTTTTTTTAAGGGGCTTTATTAAGGAAAAAATTGAAGGATGGAAAATTGTCAGTGGTATACCGCTGGCAATTCTTTTGACTTCACATAATGAAAGAACACTTATCAGCCTATAATAGCAATAATAATAGTAATTTGCAATTATTTCATGTGTGGTGGTGAACATAAAATTTCGTTCTGGGCACATCTCAATCGTTCAGTAACATTTTTTTGGGCTTGTTTGATATATATGTTTGATGAGTCAATTAGCAGCTGCCAGGTAGCTGCATTGGCTGGCTTAAACATCAACTATCCATGAAGACGGGATAATCCATAAAATGGTGCAGTTTCCAATGCTTCTAAAAATGTCTTAGCCCCTGCTTAGGCAGGCTGCAATGGCTTACTTCAACTATGTTTCTTAAATTGTTCTAATCACTGCTTGTATCTGTAGAATAAACACATTAATTATCCATGAATATAAACCATAACAGGGGCTAAGGCAGGCTGCAATGGCTTACTTCAACTACCTTAAATTGTTATGATCACTGCTTGTAACTGTAGTGAATATAATCCATAACAAGAAGTGCTAAGGCAGCCTGCAATAGCTCACTTCAACTGTATTCCTTAAATTCTTATGATCACTGCTTGTAACCATGGAGTACACATTAATAATTCATGAATATAATCCATGACTGCAAAGCAGTCTGCAATGGCTGGCTTCAATTATATTCCTTAAATTGTTATGATCACTTTTTGTAACTGTGGAGTACACAGTACTCATCCATTATGATCACTTCTTGTAGCTGTGGAGTACACAGTACTCATCCATGAATATAATCCATACAATACATGTCACAGATTCCATGACTTAAAAGAATGCCTTCGCCCCCTCTTAGGCAGGCTGCAATGGTTGGCTTAAACTATATTTCTGAAGTTGTTATGATCACTTCTTGTGACTGGAGTACACACTAATTATCCATGAATATAATTGATAATGTGTCAGATTCCATGGTTTTAAAAAATTCATTAGCCTCTACTTAACTCCAGGTTTACCATTACAATATATAATTTTTTAAATTTTAATAGTGGCATGTGATGAGGGTATCATAGACAGCATTTTCAGTTTGAAAGATGGAACTGGGTAAGGATTCATTGTACTGCGAACGTAGGGATTAGTTTACTAGCTTCTCGTGACAAGGGCATAACGAATGTGTTATGTAACTTCTTCATTACTATATTGTGCTTAACATTTTGCTGTCCTACTACTTCAGAGTCACAGTTTCCAAATGCCAGGCGTCTTGACTCAGCTTGTGCGTTGAGAGACTGAAATAATATATTAATGGTCACACATTTTGGGAGTAATCTTGTTGAGCACGGGATGCTTGTGGTGCCTATATTATAATGTTTTTTTACAAGGGTTCTTACATGAATGCTACAAGAGCACACCGGATTAAGAAATCTTTGGTGTTGAACGACCAACAATCACATGTCAACTAGTAGTTGCTTACCCAGCAGGTGTAGCGATTGATGGTTAGTCATCTGTGTTTACGGAGTTGTAAGCTTGAAAATTCGAAGTTAAAACAGAACATATATATATTTTCTGAATGATCTTGAATTTACCAGTTGGTCAATTAGAGATGCTTACAAAAACACTCCACTATAACTTGTAGGAATGAAAGCAGCGACATTTAATAGTTTTGCTCAAAATAATGTAATTAGGGGAAGACTGCTTGCAGTAGTTAAATTGAACTTCGTGTACTCTTAAGTGACAATTTTTTTTTAATGTTTTTGTCACAAAAGTGCTTTTAGCTATTGTTCCTGTTTATGGGTAGTCAAGATAAATGTTGTGGGATTCATTATGTACATACTTAAAGAAGCCCCAATTATTGTGCATCACTATCATTTAAAAATATGTACAATTAAATCTAATATATTTTCCTCTAATAACCAATTTTACCAATACTTGCACACAAATGCCCTAGAAGTTGTGTGTTGTGAGTACTAATAAAATTGTGCAACTCTGACCAAAGTCTACAAAATTTAACTATTAGGAGTGCAAGTGGGTGTCTATTGTTCATGGAACCATTCCCCTTACGTCACTTTAAAGTTTGAATTTCTCGATGATAACTAGTGGCTATGAAGTATATATATGAACTCATCATTGGTTTTAATATAATAAATTTCAGGTGTATGTGACACTTTATAGTATTAATTTTATTATTATATGCATTTTGTGACAGCTTTTCAAGTTGAAAATGAGGAAATGGTTGTTTGGTTGTAGTCTTGAGGTGTAATTATATGCACTTAGATATGTATAAGTCAACATGTCATGTCTAGTGATGATGTCAAACCCAAATATGCCTAGATTGTATAATATAAATTATGTGGGAATTGATGTATTTTGAGGAAAATTTGAAGTTGTCCCCCTTGGGACCTCTTAGATGTATTTATTCATGTTTTTATTTTGTATACAATTTTATTTTATTTTTTTATAATGGGATCTAAGAGGACCGCACTCCTGTATTAATAAACATAAAAATTTACATAAGTTCTAGTGATTTATGTGAGCTCACATAAAAAAATTAGTTAGAGTTTTGTGATGGCTACCCAAAAAAATCTTAGACAACATGGTATTTCTATGAATGAGCAAAAAGCCTACTGAAACAACTTTTGCTACCTAGTCAGTATTACTAAATTACTACCATACTATGCCCCTATGACCAAATGGAGTGTATTCTATTATGGCAACGCTACCTAAAAACATTAGCCCTTTTTCAGACAAAAAAATGGGCATCCTTACCAGGAAAAAGTTCACATGATTTCAAACTTAGATACCTTCCTAACTATAGAGCTAGCACCTTTTGTGCGACTTGCCTTCTTAGCCTTCCATGGGCAATTCAACCCATATTCGTTGTGATCAACACCCACTAGTTTATCTTCTTACTTTGACTTCGGTCATTCCTCCATCATTGATACCCCTCATTTGTCTAGTTCCACTAGGTTTTCTCCTTTATGAAAGCCTAGAGCCGACCTAATCCCTCCTCGAGAACTAACCCTAGGATCCTCTTCAGGAAGAGGATGCCCTTCATGACAACTATTTTGAATTTCGGCAGCTATGCTGGGTGTATTGAGAGAAGCAAAAACTTGTCCACCTCACACCCTCTCTTCCATATCATGTAATACTCTTGTGATAGAGAAATTCCAAACCCATCAACAACATTACTTAGCATGTCCTCCATGTCACCTAGAAACCTTTCCATATCAACTTTTCAATAGAATGTTGTTGCCATTTCCCTTGTTTCACTCACATGAAGAATTGATGCTAGGAACATTGGAAATATATCAAAATTAATCTGATATCTATGGTCTGATTTGAGGAAACCCTCCCCCAATACCATTTTGATGACACAGACAATGAGGTCATAGTTGGATTTAAACACAAAGTTTAGCCACTTCTCCATCACCTCACCTAGAAACACCATTTGCCTCTTCTTATTGACAAGTAAGATTGGTGTATCCATCGTGCTCTCTCCAATTTTCTCAGTGGATTGTGGCAACCATCTAGGCTTTCAAATAGTTGTCTCATAATATCACACAATCCTCTCTTGAAACTCCCATCGCTTTAAGTCCTTTGTCATTAAACTTTTGTCAAATCTAATGCTTGATATCTTTTCCATTGATGTCCTTCCATCCTCACTACCTCTCAATATAGATAAATCTCTTCTTTAATATCTTTAATCATTGTCGTTTTTACCCCTCCTTATGTGAACCTCTTACCCTTGCTCTACTAACTCATTTGCCACCATTGAGCTTCTTGATATATGTGGGATATCTTAAACCCGTCAAACTTTTGTAATAGCTCCAATATTGGTGAGAGCCATTTGTCTAATTTCTAGTTTGGCATCCTCCCCACTTGATCGAGTTGATAGTTGGGAGGGAGTCTCTCTCTAAGTGGGTTTTCCTTATATTTTTCTTATGAGCACATTGTAAAATAAGCAAGGCTCCTTTATTTGTCCCCTTCCCTCAATGCTTTGATTGCTTCACTAGAATCCCAGCTTAATGTTCTGTTAAAACACAATTTGCTTTGCATTCCACCTAGGTTTCCTTCAGAGGCCCTGCCAAAATTCCCCTTAAACTACCATTCCTCCAACTCTGTCCATATTGCTCCCTTCCTTAGCTTAAAAGTAGGATCAACCCATTGGGCCCCATGAATGGGAGAAACATTTGTTCACTTTTATAATGTGGTAAAATTGTCTTTTAACAGGTGGTAAACATGATTATATTTTAGTCATAGCAATATTGGAACTATGAAAAGTGGCAATTTTGTGTAAATATACAATTGTCACTTTGCCACATGTATAATTTGCCTACACAATATGCATTTCTCTTGTATTTTCTCTCTTAAAGCTTTAATTTATATCCACTAGTTGTGCCTTCATCTCAAACAAAGGCTTCATGTAAAAAAAATAAAGAAAACAAGTCATTTTCAAGGGTCTAAGAAGCAACTAGAACTTTTGCCTATATTTCTTTGCGAGTTCTTTCAAATCAAGTCAATAAAACACATCAAATTACAACTATTAAAGTCAATAATTCCTAGCATTTTATTTTCCTTATTGAAGGTAAGTGTAACTTTAGACAATTGAATACAAGGTGGTAAAAAAAGGGATTACAAGTCAAGAAATCATGGTTATTACACCAATCTCTACATTTGAAAGATTTGGCTTGTATGTTTATCTATAAATATAAGTTATTTTTTTACCACTTTTAACTATTGCTTGTATGTTTATCTTTAAATAGAAGTTATTTTCTTACTAGAATAATAGAAAATGAATACCTTGCATATTCTTTTGTTAGCTTTTGCACTCATTTTAGTTGTTTCCACTTAACTGCGTTTTTAACGTTATCTTTTCCTTTGTTTACACATAGCCTTGCCTTGTTGATTTTATTTTATTTATTATCATTATATGCTTATCTGTCCTCTTTTCTAGGCATTTTCGATGATTGTATAAGCTTTGTATATACTATTTTCTTGTAGTGTCCAAGGCTTCCATGCATTCATTTGCCTTTTCCCTATTGCATTCAATTAATCATTATTTAAAATATTTTTCATTTCTTAATTTAATTTACACAAAAGGCCCCTTTAATTATGGGTGTTCCCTTTTAATTAAATCAACTAATTACATTTTATTAATTAATTAGTTAATTAAAGATACAAGCCCTTTTATTAATTCAATGTCATCAAAACTCTATGAGGACCCCTTTAATTGTGGGTACGTCCCATTTATTATTTCAAAACTTTATCTCCTCTTGCATATAGAGGCCCTAATTCAAATTAGGCGGCCTTTTGTATTTATTTCAATTCGAACCTTGATTTTGTGCACATTTTGGGTATATCCCCAATACCCCCATGAAATCCTAATTCAATTTTGAGCCTATATTAGTTGGAACTAGGTGCCTTGCAAGGCACGAGGTGAAATAGGTCACCCCTTACCTTGGGAGGTGCCCCGTTCCACTTAAATGTGGCCCAAATTTAAATTGGATAAAGCTCATGGGTTTTAAGGAGGATATTAAAATCCCCATTAGCCCTCTTCGAGTTTTGAGCCCCAAAATTGATTGGAGAGGTATAAATAATTGTTACCTCCCTCATTTTGGCATCCAATCTCATCCCTATCTAATCTATCCTCAAGAAAACATTCGAGTAGACAAGCAAGTTGAATTCAATCAAGTACTCAATGTACAAGGCAATATTGACATCAAGCATGAAAGACGAGTAAAGTCTAGATCAAGGAATTTGTGAAGGGATCCATGATCTTCCTATCCTAGATCCAAGGTCAAGACAAAATTGCAAGCATCTTCAAAAGCAATTCAAAATTTCTGAAGGTATAACATTTTCTTCAAGCCTATGCTACTAACATCACACAATACCTTTTATGCAAATTCAATCCAATTTCAAGGGTAATTCTTAACCATGGGTTTGTTCAAGGCAAAGCTCTTTCTCCCAACAAATTTCCCATTTTTTTGTGTAGGTGATGTTGGTGCCCAAAAACAATGGATCAGATTTGGCTAACTAACAGGTACAAATTGATACCTCTGCAATTCTAGCTTAATCAAGCCAAGGCTGGTAGGCCTAATTTCACTTTGAACTATCAAATTTTTTATGTCGCACAACTGCGTACATAAACAAACAAAGTTCCTCCCAAGGTGGTGAATGATCCTTAGAGGAAAGCAACAAATCCTCTAATAATCTCTACTCTATAAATCTTGACTAAAGTGGATGAAACTAAGGACTCAAAAGTAATGTTTTTAAAATAATGATTATATAATCTACAAACCACAAAGTATGAACCAAATGACAATTTCCAAATAATAGTTAGATCAGTGCCTTCTAAATACTTGGGCTATAGAGTCATAAAACTTTCAATCCTACGTATGATCAAAGACGGTTTTAAAAGAAACTTGCTTTTAATAAGACAAGACCATCATTTCAGAGGCTTCCACTTAAAGTATAATTCAAATAAGATTATACAACTAGTTCTATTGAATTTAACTCTATTCAAGAGACCAACAAAAACAGAAGAAAGACTTACACATACCTTTCTACTGATATTCGAACGGTATAGTGGTTTTGAATTATAACACATAGGGAATTTAACACAATGAAACATTCTATTAAACAGAATATCCGAAAGACTAATTGAAAACATATAACTTATAACCACAAATAAAAAGAAGAGCACTTATCTTTATTAATGTTGAAAAAATAGTACATTAGAGTTCATATTGCAGTTGTGATCGAATTATATCCTATGGAAATCTGAATTGTATTCTCTCTTTACATTTTACATTATGTATATATATATACATGTGTGTGTGTGTGTGTGTGTGTGTTTGAGTGGATTTCACACCTCTTTAGGGTGAAAAGACATAACCCTTATTACAAATTATTTTAAAAAATAATAAACTAACTAAAAAATAACTACCTAACTTTTGGATTTGGGTTTGGTTGAAAAACCAAAAAACCTCGTGGAAAGCTAAGATTTTTATTGGAGATAGGCAATTTGATTTCCTGAACTGGGTCATTTTTAGATTTTTAAAATTCAACTATCTTCAGCCTCTGTCGGCATCATCTTTGTAGCATGTCGAAATTCCAACATTTTCTGAAGGCTTTGATCACAGAATTTTGATTGTTCCTGTCTTAGAGCTTCCTTTCTTAATCTCTCAACTTTTAGTTAAAAATTAATACAATTCTTTATCCCATTTAATGTACTCCATCATTAATTATTGGGCATGGAGTTTAAGAGGCCATTTTTTGGGGTTTTATCACTATATAGTACTCCAAATGTTGCCCAAAATTTAGAGCTCCAACAAGCTCTTTCTGGGGATGTATGCTCCATGTGAGCATAGTGAGATTCCAGCTATGCCTGGAGAAGCAGACCAAGTATCCATACTAATTTGATGCAAAGTAAAATTGGGTGGCCCCAGACCCCCCCCTTCCCCAAAATGAAACTCACTTCCTCTATCGAACACCCAATTTTGATCACATAACACTTTTAACCTTGTTGCCTTACACATGCCATCCTTATAGACAATTCTCATCACTTCAACAATATGATCTTTGGCATCCAATCTATGTTCAACCCTTGAGAAATCATCAGGTCCATTGTAATCCTTGCCGAATAGAAGATTTTGGTTAATCATACAAACCTTTAAGTTAGTCTTCTTTTTTTGGATACCTTCTTGTTCACAATCTATCCCATCTCTATAATCTGGATAGTTTTTCTCCTCACCAGAAGGCTTTGAGAATAGCTTATCTTCAAGAAGTACACTCTCTCACCAAGAGTTTGATTAGATGGGACATTTCTAAAATTTTCAAAACTATGCTTCAACACATTCTCTTCATCATGTCTGGATGATTCCATCTCATCTTTATATGTTTGACATATTCCATTCTCATAGGATGAACTGAAATATATCTCACCTTCTGAATGTATATTATGATTCTTATCAACTTCAAAATTAGGACTTCTATCTTCATCATAATGCTGATGGATTTGATTGCACAAAAGATCTTCTTCAAATAATGGATTCGATAACATAAAGAAATCAGACATATCTTCATCTACTTCCTCTTCAAACAATGGATTTAGGAACATAGAGAATTCAAACATACATTCATGAGAATTTTCATTTGGATCATCAAGTTTTTCATCAACAAGACTAACATCTTTATTGACATTATCTCTTGAAACTTCCCCCTGTTCATGCAATTCTATTTCATCTCCACAATTTGATTTCTCTTGAATATGAGCTGATTCGTCAACCTCTTACCATGGTGGATTGAGAAAATTTTTGGACCATCCTTCTTAGTGTGTCTTTAGTATTCTATGTCTAATAAGGCTGAAATCTCTTCCACACGAAGAAGATCCTCTTCCTTATTTTCATATTCACTGATGTTTGATATCATACAAGTATCATCATGGAATTTTTTTTCCTCGGACTGCCCAAAAGAATCTTCTCCATTAAATCTGAAACCTCACTTGACTCATATGTTATTTCAGTTTTTCAATCTTTCTCCTCTGCAACCATTTCATTATTCATAAGTTTGAGAAAGGTAAGGAACTAATGATCATATAAAAGACCTAGTTCTCGCATTCTATTGAAAAGATTAGAGGATGTAGGTCTGCACTCTGAAGGTATTTCTTGACAGATATTAAACATCCTTATGAAGAATTGTACTACAGATTCTTCTCCTTGTTTCTCTAAGTTCAAAAATGTGTCCAAAGGGGATATGTAATTTGGATCTTCTTTATCATCACTGAGATTTCCATCAAACACAAGGCCTTGTTCAATTTGATCATAAGCCTCCTCTTCTCTGTCTTCACTATCTTCTTCTAATATCTTACAAAGAAGCTTCAGATTAGGGTCATCTGGCGAGATTCCCAAGTTTTTGACCTTTCTCATTAATTCTTTTCGTGAAGGCATAATTATTATAAGTATCCTCTGATACACATTCACCATCCTCAAGAATAAGTGTGCAGAAGACTCCCCTTAAAATCTCTCCAAATTGAAAAATGCATCAAGTAGAGACATACTATGATCCTCCTCTATGCCGCAACTTTGGTCTTCACATTGTGCATAATACATGTTATCTTCATCACTTGCATCATGGAATTCATATAGAAACCATTGTTCAAATTCTTTCCAAGATGAAATATTTTGTGTAGGTAATGATTCATATGCCTTTGTTGCATTATCTTTTAATATCATGACAAATAGTTTCATTGCCTAATCTTCTGTACAAATCTCATACTTCACTATAAATTCATAAAATGCATCCAAATGTTCAATTGCTAATTCATCCCATTCTCCATGGAGCTTTGGTACAAGCTGTGAAAACTTAGGGAGCAACTTAAAAGGAATATAATGAAATCCCCTCAGATCCAATGGCCTGATATCATCTAGAATAAATGGGTTTCTTTGAAATGGTTTTTTATTCTAATACATTCTGAATATCTAAATTGGTAATAACTTGTTTCTTTATACATTAGGTTCTTGTCAATAGAGTCGCCACCTCTTTCAAAGAGGAAAACATTACTTATCTCCTTTTGGGTCTTCTTCCTTAGTAGAGTCACTGATTGAAATGCTTTATTGAATAGAGTCGCCACCTCATTTGAGGAATGTCTTGCTTCTGGGTTCTTTCTTCCAGTAGACTGTGGTTCCAAACAAACTAATATAACTTCTTTCTGATTCTGATCTACGAAATCTGAAATTCTAGATAACTTCACAATATATATTGTGAGCAACTCTCTCCAATAGAGTCGCCAATTTTTTGGTGCCAAAAAATGATGGATCGAATTTGGCCAACTAATAGGTACAAATTGATACCTCTATAATTCTGGCTTAATCAAGCCAAGGCTGGTAGGCCTAATTTCACTTTGAACTATCAAATTTTCTATGTCACACAACTGTGTACATAAACAAACAAAGTTCCTCCCAAGGTGGTGAGTGATCTTTGGAGGAAAGCAACAAATCCTCTAATAATCTCTACTCTATAAATCTTGACTAAAGTGGATTAAACTAAGGACTCAAAAGTAATGTTTTTAAAATAATGATTATATAATCTACAAACCACAAAGTATGAGCCAAATGACAATTTCCAAATAATAGTTAGATCAGTGCCTTCTAAATACTTGGGCTATATAGTCATAAAACTTTCAATCCTACGTACGATCATAGACGGTTTTAAAAGAAACTTGCTTTTAATAAGACAAGATCATCATTTCAGAGGCTTCCACTTAAAGTATAATTCAAATTAGATTATACAACTAGTTCTATTGAATTTAACTCTATTCAAGAGACCAACAGAAATAGAAGAAAGACTTACACAGACCTTTCTACTGATATTCGAACTGTATAGTGGTTTTGAATTATAAGACTTAGGGAATTTAACACAATGAAACACTATATTAAATAGAATATCCGAAAGACTAATTGAAAACATATAACTTATAACCACAAATAAAAAGAAGAGCACTTATCTTTATTAATGTTGAAAAAATAGTACATTAGAGTTCATATTGTAGTTGTGATCGAATTATATCCTATGAAAATTTGAATTGTATTATCTCTTTACATTTTACATTATGTATATATATATATATATATATATATATATATATGTGTGTGTGTGTGTGTGTGTGTGTGTGTGTGTGTGTGTTTGAGTGGATTTCACACCTCTTTAGGGTGAAAAGACACAACCCTTATTACAAATTATTTTGAAAAATAATAAACTAACTAAAAAATAACTACCTAACTTTTGGATTTGGGTCTGGTTGAAAAACCAAAAAACCTTGTGGAAAGCTAAGATTTTTACTAGAGATAGGAAATTTGATTTCCCGAACTGGGTCATTTTTAGATTTTTAAAATTCAATTATCTTCAGCCTCTGTTGGCATCATCTTTGTAGCAGGTCGAAATTCCAACATTTTTTGAAGGCTTTGATCACAAAATTTTGATTGTTCCTGTCATAGAGCTTCCTTTCTTAATCTCTCAACTTTTAATTGAAAATTAATACAATTATTTATCCCATTTCATCTAATCCATCATTAATTATTGGGCATGGAGTTTAAGAGGCTATTTTTTAGGGTTTTATCACTATATAGGACTCAAAATTTTGCCCAAAATTTAGAGCTCCAACAGGTGACAAGTGGGAAAGCTACAAATTGTATTACAAGAAGATCTAACAATAGAGTATGACTAAAAAAATTCATCAAAATTTACCAGGACTCAGGGGGCCTCTCACGACCTCTAGTGAGCCAAGTCACCCCGTACCCTCTAGGTCATTTTAAACTAAAACTTGAATCACAATTTAGTCTCTATTTTGGATTTCCAAATCTAGTGTTAGAATTGAGTTTACAATTTGCATTTTGTTTGTATGCATAATGTATTTCATCTTTTCCCTACATCTTGTATTTTTCCCTTTCAATTTTATATAGTCCACTTTAAACTCAAATAGAAGGAAACCCATTTGCATCCACTCAATGCTTGTGTCTCCTTGAGCCCAGTGGATCATATTCCTTCCAATGTATGAAAACAATTTAAGTGTGAGCTTCGTAGTTTTTCCTTTCATCCTAGTGATTTCCCCTTGCACCTATTTTCTTTGATCACATTTTGGTAAACCCGATGCATCTTAAATTCTCTTTAATTCTAATTTGGATGTCTTGATCTGATTTGTATGCATTCCATTGCTCAATATTTACATAATATTTGTTAGTCCGAAGGGTCCATGATTACTGAGAGGGGGGGAGGCAATCCAAATATCTGATACTTTTCAACTTCTTTAACTTCAAAGATAACATTTACAAGTTTACCAATTCATAAGAAAATGAAACTTAAACCAAATAAACATCAAACACCATGAAACATGCAACACATAACACACAAATTTTCCCCTAGAAATCCAAAAGGGTGAAAACTATGTGTGAGATGAGACTCACAAATTTTGTACTCTTTTGAAGTATGCCCTATTAGGAGCTTAACCATGTTAGGAGTTTTACAAAGGTACTATTAGGTGCCACCCAGTTATGGGATTTACCTCTAGCCTTGTTAGGAGATTTACCCTGTTAAGAGTAGCCCTGTTAGAGGATTTCAAACACTAGCTAAAGTGTCACCCTATTAAAGGATTCACATAAAAGATCTTTTAGGATCCTTTCGATTAAGGGATTTAGCTTGTTGTAGCTGTTAGGATACAAGTAGATTGATTTGGTAAATAACAACACCTTTGCTTGATCAAATCCTTTGAAATGAATACAATCTGTCCTTAGATAAATCTGGAATACCCTGGCTTGATTGCACCTACACAATCATGATCTACACATAAATTTTTGATTTCATGATATAAATATCATTGCTCAAGCCCTAAAATATTCCACCAACTTAACACCTTCTCCAACACATTGGAAACACTTTTCCAATCTTTACGCTTAGAGAGATTGTGCCAAAACACATATCCCAATGTAATGACCATCTTCACCTAACATGTTAGCCACATGATAGATCCAAACAATTAATTTTATCAAGAACAATCAAACACGTTTTGACCAACTCCTTCATCTTGATAAAATGATCTACCTCGATCAATCTAATGAACAATCATCACCATAAATAATATTAGACACACCATCATGACAATCGGAATACAAATCATTCATCACAACAGGATCACTGGTTGCCAACAAAAGATCTACCATCGATAATACAAAAACACTATCACCGGTCATTGAAAAAACTTCTGTATCCTCAAAATATTCTTACCGATCAACCAAATAAGTTGCGGTTGTA
Organism: Chamaecyparis obtusa; assembly: GCA_027943335.1. Classification (NCBI taxonomy): domain Eukaryota; kingdom Viridiplantae; phylum Streptophyta; class Pinopsida; order Cupressales; family Cupressaceae; genus Chamaecyparis; species Chamaecyparis obtusa. The sequence continues at coordinate 123,980 of BSBK01001380.1, forward strand.
GCCATAAGCTCAACATAGCATCAACAACATAATACTATGACCACATCACACTAGTACATTTGACCTAGTTTTTCTACCAAAATTTTCAACCAAAAAATAAAAAGGTTTTGCTTGGTCGGATTATATAAGGAAAACTTTGTTTTTTTTAAAATTTATGCCCGTGTTTGTCGAAATATTGACAAATTTTGTGGTGGTCAAAATTTTGACAAACACGGGCATAACTTAAAAAAAATAAAGAGAATTTCATTTCTCATTTCATTATTCCTGACCGGCGAATTAGAAGGGCAACACGTGCGTGAAGGAGATTGAGCGGCTGAAACGAATCAAGGAGATTGAGCTTAGAAACCTTAACCTAGGGTTTTTGGAGGTTTTTCATTCTTTCTCTCAATTGTTTAATTTATTGGATACCCAATCAACATTATCATTTTCTTCGAGACTTATTTACTGTTTGATTTATGCTTCGAGATTGGTTTTACATCTCCTGATTGCATACATTTGGGTTTTACACCTCCTGATTGCAAACATTAGGGTTTTACACCTCCTGATTGCATACATTTGCATATATTTACATACCCTACTATAGTTGAATTCTCAGAATTGCACGGGTCTAGCCAAGCCATATGCGTTTGATTTGCATAAGATTTCATGGACAACTGTCCCCAGTTCCAAAGCTCCAACTTGACCATAGGCAGGGAGTATGCTAGAAAAGGTTGAGGAGTCTGGCTTTACATCCACTAGTTGCATTTGCTTAAAATTTTCTAATGCCTTTTCAACAAACCCATTTTGAACATATCCTCCAATCATGGCAGTCCATGAGATGACATCTCTTTGAGGCAATCTATCAAACAATTTACGTGCCTTGTCTATGTTTCCACATTTAACATACATGTCTACTAAGGCACTGACAACTAAAACATTTGATAAAAATCCCCCCTCCATTATGCTTTGATGGATATCAATGCCTTGTTCCAAAGCTCCCATTTTGTCACAGGCTGGAAGGATGCTTGCAAAGGTTGTGGAATTTGTCTTTACACCTGCTAGTTGGATTTGTTTAAAAGTTTCCAGAGCCTTTTCCACAAATCCATTTAGTTCATAGCCTGCAATCATTGTAGTCCATGAGACCACATTTCTTTGAGGCATTTTGTCAAACAGTTGACGTGCCTTGTCTATCCTTCCACATTTTGCATACATGTCTACCAAGGATCTTGCAACTATAACATCTGACAAATATTCCTCTTCCATTATCTTTTGATGAATGTCCATACCCTGTTCCAAAGCTCCCATTTTGACATAGACTGGAAGGATGTTGGCAAGGGTTGTGGCATTTGTCTTTACACCTGCCAACTGCATTTGTTTGAAAGCTTCTAAAGCATTTTCAACATATCCATTTTGTGCATATCCTCCAATCATTGCAGTCAATGAAACCACATTTCTTTGAGTTATTTTTTCGAACAGTTTACGTGCCTTGGCCATGCTTCCACATTTTGCATACATGTCTCCCAGGACACTTACAACTACAACATCCAATAAAACCCCCCCTTCCATTATCCTTTGATGGATGTCCATACCTTGTTCCAAAGCTCCCATTTTGGCACACACTGGAAGTATGCTGACAAAGGTTATGGAATTTGGCTTTACATCTGCCAATTGCATTTGCTTAAAAGTTTTAAAAGCCTTTTCAACAAATCTAGTTTGAATATATCCCGCAATCATGGCATTCCATGAGACCTCATTTCTTTGAGGCATTTTGTGAAATAGTTCACATGCCTTGTCTATGCTTCCACTTTTGGCGTACATGTCCACTAGGGAAGTTGCAACCACAACATTTGGAGAAAATCCTCTATCCTTCATGCTTTGATGGATATCTATGCCCTGTTGTAGAGCTCCAATTTTAGCACATGTTGGCATATGTGAACTGATTGGGTTCGAAACTTGTTTGTTGCATTTGGTGAAATAGTGCGACTATCTCGTGAGGATACCCATGTCTTTGGTATGCAGAAATAGTCATATTCCATGAGATGCTATCTCGTTCTTCGATTTGGTCAAACACTTTAAGTGCATCCACCAGGTTTTTGTACCCGTCATACATGTTTATAAGCTTATTCTAAAACCTTGTAGAAAATGTAAATTGCCTGGGAACGATGAAAGAGTGAATGTTTTTTCTTTGTGAAAGGGCATTTTGAGATTGTAGGTTTACGATAATTGAAGATATGAAAATAAGGCTCCATCAGGTTTTTGTGTAGTGAGTAGAATGTGCAGGGCTTCCTTTAATCGTCCCTCTTTACATAATGGTTTGAGATTGATGTGAGTTGTGGATATCAATAGCATTGTACGAATGTTATTCAATTGACCATAATGATATTACAAGTAAGTCGGGAAGTATTTACACTCTCACTCACTGACCTGGTTCCTTGTTGTATAAATTATCTCTTTCAAAGCAATGGCTGAATTTTATTGTTAAGGTTTTTTTTCGAAATGCTACTACACAGTGGACCCTTCAGAACATATTCAACTTCCATTTCGACTATAAACCATTTTGAATAGGGTTTCTTCTAAATTTGATGACACCAAACCCTCCTGTCCCACTACCAACAATGGAAGAAATCCCCCAATACACAGGTTCATTGAGTTTTCCCCCAATACACACGTTCATTGACTTTTCTTGTTTAAGAAGTGGAACTTCCATGGGGAGAGACTCAATCTAGAAGCTTTCATATTATGATGTTGGGTTTTGGATGATAGTATTTTGCTGATGATTTTAAGGGATGTTGGGTTTTGGATGATAGTATTTTGTTAATGATTTTAAGGGATACAGTTAAGCTTCCTACGAAATGTATTGTTGATCAAATTTTAAAAAATGGAAAAAAAAACAAATTTTCATCAACTTTTCATCATCTATTCTTCATGATTTTCATATTTCGTAGTCAAAAACCACAAAAAAATTGTTGTGTTTTCGCAAATTGAAAAAAAAAAAGTTTGACATTTTTTGGTCTTTGGTGTGTTTTGTAGGGAGCTTAGCCGCCATCGATTGAAGGGGGACAAGTTTATTTGGAACTAATGAAATAGAGTTAGTCCCTAGAAAGTCCCCATTGTTTTGGAGATGATAGTTTGATTTCCAATTAGTGGAGGGATTATTAGTTAGTTGAAATGGTTGATATGAAGTCTTATAACTCTATGAGCTTTTAATTGAGTCTTATAAATCTATGGGCTTAGGATTCAAATGCCCTTTATTGAGAACTCCAAGATTTCTAACATCTTCTCCTCCCAGATTGTCTATACACCAACTCCTACAGCCATGCCTGAAAATTGATGTTTTCACGCAACTTGGACAGTGTGACTAAGAGTTTTCTTTCTTGGCAACCAAAGAAACTCACCCAATCTTCTACTTTGACTTGGGGCTTCTATAGATGTGTGTCTACCTCTCCATGAGCTTTTAGTTGAAGCAACCAATGCATTCAACTCGCTGTAATCTCCTTGCAATGCTCTACCATCCCTAACCGTGCTCAACTGGCTCGCCTAGGGCGTCATTGCATTCAAACAATGTATTATTCATTCTGTTAACATGTTATATAAGAAGCAATAATGAAGCCTATCATGATCATATAGGTCTTATAGAAATAATGTAAAGAAATACATATAGATCTAACAACTCAAGCCATGTTCAAGGTATAAGAGAAATGTTGTAGCATGATATCAAATGAAAGAAAACTCTGATTCCAAAGCATAATCATGAGTATCAAATATTACAAGACAATAGTAAGACATTTCTATTATAGTACACTAACATCAGTCACCGTGAACCATAATGCTCATAAACAAAGTTTTTGGCCTCAAAATACAAAACTATGTCATAGTGCTATGATGGGAATATATCAAAATATGTCTTGTCATTGATTAGAAAAGGAAGATATTATGTCATGGTGTCTATTATAGGTCATTGTTATAAAAAGTTAAATGTATTAAATCACAAAGATTATGAGGGGAAGCTATAACAAGGAGTAAGCCCAAAAAACAACTATACAAGGTACATTCTTCAGTTACTTGCATAAACAAGTCAAAGATGCAATGGATTAGTAACATTCCATAAACAAAGCAAGCAAGGTTCCATAAACATGGTTCTCACAGTCCACTTGACTCTCGATCTACCACCTTGCCCCAAATAGCAATGGTCTTGTGTTATCTAGCACTGCACTAGACCGTAACAACCATGTGAAATGATGAGACACCAGCATGGATTCGAATGATGGTTCTTTGGAAACCGTTTCAATACATACTCAAGGATAAACTTAAATTAAACCAAACATGGACGTTCGTAACCTCCTTTTGAACTTAGGCTTTAACCAATACAAAATGCACACGGTTTCTTTGAAACTATTTTGATTTTAGTGCTTTTGAATTTTTAGAAATGTAATAAAACCGAATACTATCAAGATTGATACATTATTCAATGGAAACTCAAAAAGAAAACCCGATACACAAATACAAACTATTAACTTCTTCACTAAAACCTGACACCAAGATCAACTAATATCCAATCAAAATAGAGATCTTCAAAAATGAAATGCAAATGATAAAGATTGTGATTGCATCTTAGATTTGAAACATTGTTTAATGTAATTTGGATTTGTCAGAATCGGTCAAGAATGTAAGAAAAGAGAAATTGCAAATGAGAAAGTAAAGAACCAAGAAATTTAAATGAGATGTCTTGGACCCAAGAATGAATTCTCTATTGTCCTTAAGGGATTCGTTGCAGCCTTGGGAATTCGTTGTTGCTACTGCCTTAGACAATTCGCTGCTGTTGTTGCCTCTTTTAGTGATTCTTGGGAGAAGAAACACATTATGTCTTGTGTGTTCTTCTCTCAAGAATCAACCTCCTATATGTAGGAGACAAAGGAGAAAGCCAAAGGGGCCAACTTGAATGATTAATCCAAAAAGGATGACTCTAGGGCCTAAACAAATAATTCAATGCAAAAATCAAATTCCATAAACAATAGATATTGATGCAGGAGCATCCTAGGATTCTTGGAAATCTTGTATCAACCAAAAATATGTTTGTTTTGAAAGGCAGATTGGTAGTTTTGATCTTAGTTGGTGAACTATTTTCTCGGTCTTGGAGTATGGTTGCTCAGTTATAGTGTTTACCGAGGTGCTCAGTCTTTGAAGAACACTCGGTAACTAAAGGCGTCAGTTACTCCTAGCGCTCGATGATAACTGCGTTGCTCGGTGATGCTTGGTGTGGTCAGTTTGTTGGTGGTCGGTTATTTCTCTGATGCTCGATAATTGGTCTTACCGACTGGGTTGTTTGGATGAATCTGCTTGGCCGACTGGTGCATTTAATTTGGGTCGCGTTCCTCGTGTTATGGATTGACCATTGGACATGTGGCGACCTAGATCTGGCATGTTGCATTCTCCTATGTGGATCTGGAGGCCGACATGGATAATTAATTATTTTTTAAGGCTATTTGAGAGCCGACCATGTATTGCATTTAATATTTGTATACTTTGGAAGCCGACTGGGTTTTGGGATTTAATTATTTGTAAAGTTGACTTGTGGCTAGGAATTAGTATTTAAGAGGATGATGGGGTAGTCGTTTGGGATCAATTTTTGGGAGCTGCATAGAAGGATAGCAGAGTTAGTAGCTTGCAAGCTTAGGCACAAGAAGATTGCTTGGTGGCCTATGTGCACAAGTTTAGATATTTCTTGGAGTGTCTACCAGTGTTCGATTGTGTTACAGACCTGGACTAGTTGAGAAATGTGTTGGATCCTGTGTGGTCTTGTAGAACTGTTACTTTCTTTGTAATTGGCCATAATCGGGAAGGCCTTACAGCCTGACACATTGCATGTAATCAGTTGGTGATGAATAAAGATACCTATTTTATCTTAGATCTGGTGTTGTTATCATGTAATTCTATTATGTTGTGGTTTGGCTACAATTTTGGATAGTCCTTAATTGGATCCTCCATCCTTGACTGCATCAAGTGGTATTAGAGCGAGTTGAGCTTGGAAGTGTGGACAGATCACTGAAGGAGAGATAGTTTGCACTAGGACCTTGGATTGAAGATGCCTCTGAGGAGAGCTTGTGAGATCTCAGAGGAGGAAGCTGCTGGAGAATTCAATCTTGATGATTTTAGAGCTTTGCAGAAACAAGTGCAAGATCTGCAAGAGGAATTGAGAAAGAAGACTACATTGAAAGAAGATAGTGATGATGAATATGAGGAAGAAGATTTTTTTGAGGAAGCTAGAGATCCATAAGAAAATAGAATCTTGATGGCTATGTCTAAAATTGGGAAAAGACCTAAGATTGAAGTTTCTACATTTGCTGGAAGCCTTAGGCCAGAAGAGTTGATTGATTGGATCAATGAGATAGATGAATACTTTGAAATTGAAGAAATAGAAGATCTTGATAGAGTTAGATTTGCAAAGACTAAGCTGAAGGGTCATGCAAATATTTGGTGGAGGGAAGTTCAGTTGGAAAGAAGTAGGAGAGGAAAGGAAAAGATCACTAGATGGAACCGAATGGTTGACAAGTTGAAGAAGTAATTCATTCTGATGGATTATGAGTTAGACATGTTTAAGAAGATGCAAGCCTTGGAAAAAAGTAACAAATCAGTGTAGGAGCATACTGAGGAGTTTTATAGAATCCTGATTAGGACTGATCATTCTGAAGCTGATAAAGAGAAGGTTGCTAGGTATGTTTATGGTTTGAGACCTAGTATTCAAGAAGAGTTACTTACTGTTCGGATGACAACAATGGGGGATGCTTATCAGCTGGCATTAAAGATTAAAGAGAAGCTGAATAAGAAGTTTGAAGGAAGACAAAAAAATAGGAATAAAGGTGGTAAGACTGGTGAGACAGTTGTTGAAGAGAATCCTTAGAAGACTGATGTAGGATCTAGCAATGGTCAAGTCACTAAGAATTTCAATATTGGACAAAGAGGAAGGTGGAAGAATGAGTTCACTAGTACTTGTTATCAATGTGGTGAAGTGGGTCTAGAAGTTTTGAATGTCCTAAGAAGAGAGTTGCACTGACCGTTGAAGAAGACATTGTGAATGTTGCAGAAAAAGGTGAGTTTCTTATCACTAGGAGGTTAGCTACATGTGTCCAGGAACCAATGCAAAGAAGAAGTTTGTTCAGAACTAGATGTAAGTGCAAGGATAAGGTATGCAATGTCATAGTTGATGGTGGCAGTTTTGAGAACTTTGTTTCAGAAGAGATGGTTAGTAAGTTGAATTTGGAAAGAAGGAAACACCCTAACCCTTATCAGATTAGTTGGATACAAGATGTTTCTAAGGTTAGGATCAAGAATAATGCTTGGTTAATTTTCAGATTGGATCTTATCATGATGAAATATTGTGTGATGTATTGCCTATGGATCCTTGTCATTTGTTGCTCGGAAGGCTTTGGCAATTTGATAGAAATGTTTTGTTTGATGGTAGTGACAACACCTATGTGGTTAGGCATGAAGGATCTAGGCATAAGCTGTTACCTTTACAAGAGATAGGGACTGAGGAATGTGGAGTTATCAGGTGTTGTCCATGTGACCATGACAACCTCAGGAGCACAGGGTTGATGAACCTATTCCTGCAAAGTCTAGTTTGAAAGAGAAGGGGAATGATATATCTGAAGAGTTTGTTGAGATAAAGAGGCAGATGGTCTTTTTGATAGAAATAGTACAATATATAATGACATTGATGACATAGAGAGATGCAGATGATACCAAGTTGATTGAAGAGTCTGAAGAGGGTGGGATTTACCAAGGTACTGATGTGATCAACGGTGGAAAAGATGGTTAGAGTTGGTTGTTATCAGTTGCATACATGAAAGATAAGAAGCAGGAAAAATTGCTGTAGGGAACAATGGATGAAGTAAAGACAACTTGGAATGAAGGACAAGAGGAGATATGGGTTAAGAAAAGATATGGCATACCTGTTCTAATTCCCTTAAGATGTTCCTAATTTCCTTATGAGAAAATATTCTTTACGTGGGGTGTTTGATGCAGGAGCATCCTAGGATTCTTGGCAATCCTGTATCAACCAAAAATATGTTTGTTTTGAAAGGAAGATTGGTAGTTTTGATCTTAGTTGGTGAACTATTTGCTTGGTCTTGGAGTATGGTTTCTCAGTTACAGTATTTATCGGGGTGCTCGATCTTTGAAGAGAACTTGGTAACTGAAGGCGTTGGTTACTCTTGCGCTCGGTGATAACTGCGTTGCTTAGTGATGCTTGGTGTGGTCGGTTCACTGGCGCTCGGTTATTTCTCTGATGCTCGGTAATTGGTCTTACTGACTGGGTTGCTTGGATGAATCTACTTGGCCGATTGGTACATTTAATTTGGGCTGTGTTCCTTGTGTTATGGATTGACCATTGGACATGTGGGGACCTAGATATGGCGTGTTGCATTCTCCTATGTGGATCTGGAGGCTGACATGGATAATTAATTATTTTGTAAGGCTATTTGAGATCTAACCATGTATTGCATTTCATATTTATATACTTTGGAAGCTGACTGGGTTTTGGGATTTAATTGTTTGTAAAGCCGACTTGTGGCTAGGAATTAGTATTTAAGAGGATGTTGGGGTAGTCGTTTGGGATCAGTTTTTGGGAGCTGTATAGAAGGATAAAAAAGTTAGTAGCTTGCGAGCTTAGGCACAAGAAGATTTCTTGGTGGCCTGTGTACACAAGTTTAGATCTTTCTTCGAGTATCTATCAGTGTCCGGTTGTGTTACAGACCTAGACTAGCTGAGAAGTGTGTTGGATCCTGCGTGGTCTTGTAGAATTGTTACTTGCTTTGTAATTGACCATAATTAGGAAGGCCTTATAGCTTGACACATTGCATGTAATCAGTTGTTGATGAATAAAGATACCTATTTTATCTTAGATTTGGTGTTGTTATTGTGTAATTCCGCTGTGTTGTGGTTTGGCTGCAAGTTTGGACAGTCCTTAATTGGATCCTCCATCCTTGACTGCATTAGATATTAAATATATTACATATTTAATATCAGAGGGTGGAAGTATTGTGTCTCATGTCTATAATTTTGACAGTCTCTGTAATGTCAATGTTGAATATGTTAAATCTTATATATACATATATAATATTGATAGGTTACGTATATGATTCACACACACACACACACACACACACACACATAAATCCTCTTAGTATATACCTTTGAATATATCATCGAAAGATATTAATAAGACAAGAAATACATTTCCATGGTGCATTGTGTTACTATTCTAATTTCACCAATGACTTTTCTAATTTTGACAGTCTCCCTGGCATTCCTCACGACAACCTAAAATTCATGTAAAAAATGGCCTGTAAACAACAGTCAGTCAATTTTTCCCAATTTACTCCACCTCAGAACCTCTGGTTGGATTTAAATGAAAGCTAGGGACATGCCCCAACTCCCTATGAAGTCAGATTGCAAAAATTTATCCGCACAGGCTTGGGCAAGAGCAAACACCAATAAAAATACTTCAAAAACATGGTTTTGCTGATTCCAATTTGTAGAATTTCTTCGTTATGGTAGCCTTGATTCTATGGTGTTAAATCTGATAGCCTTATTACATCATTTAAAACCATTATTGGTCATTTCCCAATCCCCTAACCTAGGACCAAATCATGAGAAATAAAAGGATATAGCACAACCCTGCCATGATTGGGCTTTGAGCATTTAATCTGCCAATTACTAATAGATTAAGCATATTATTACTATGCTTAATGTTCCATTTAAATGCATTTAACACAATTTTTTTTTTTACAAAATTGAACCAATGACATGTTTACAATAAAGGTCTAATAGAACTCCCAACAATTCCTAAACATACGTTATCTGATATGATGAATTCTTAAATAATTAAGGTTGGAGTAGACATAGTTATTCACAGTTGTTTGTGTGGTACAAGGAAGATTTGGCTAGGTCAAATCTTCCTTCATGCTAGCAGTAAAAACTAACTAAACCTTTATTAAGAATTCATCATCTCAGATAAAGTATATTTAAGAATTGTTGGGATTGGTCCTTTGGCGTGTATTAAACATAATAGAATTTTCAGCATATTATTGTTTTGTAACATGCCATTGGTTCAATTTTGTAATTTTTTTTCAGGAACAATCTGACTAGTCACTGTCTACACAATACCAGTTACTCCTTTGGTATCACAAACAACAAAAACAACAAAGTTCTTGCATAGACAAGTAAAACTAATGCTTGGAAATGTTCCTACATTACCACCAAGCAAATATCACATTCTAAACTTTCAAATCAATACGCTAGTGTTTTGACTGTACCTACAGGACAATGTACTCCAAAATTGTAGAGAAATTAAGTGTACTCCAAATAGACTTCCCTCTATAAAGAACCGACTGGAATCTCTTAACCAACCTTCTAACTATCAAATCATTATGCTTTCAAATCAATTACCTATCGGCATATCCCTTGCGGGGGAGAGAAGCCAAACACATAAAGAACATGCACATAAACACATCAGATGAAAAAATTAAATGGAATACACCAAGAAGTACCAAATAATGAATGCGCAATTGTTGTAATGGCAAACCAATATCAGAACCGTCCATTTCTAGAACTTGATTTTTCTATAGTCCTAATGATTTTTCTTATTTCTTGTCTTTACTTGGTGACAAGATTTTGAACATTGTTGACATACTTAAATGGAATACACAATACCAAATGATTAATGCTCAATTGTTGTAATGGAAAAGCATTAGAACTGTCCATTTCTAAAATTTGATTTTGTATAGTCTTAATTATTTTTCTATAGTCCTAATGATTTTGAAAATTGTTGACGAAGCGTGCTTCTTTTTTTGATTATAGTATAAATGATTTTTCTATAGTTGTAATGATTTTTCTTATTTCTTGTCTTTTGTCCCTTTTTGATTTCCTATGTCTGTGCTTTGTGACATGATTTTGTCACCTTCTTTTGATGGTATATTTCATTCACTCTATGTGGAATACTATTTTGTTCACTATTTTATTTCAGCTTGATATTTCTTTCATTTTTCATATACAAAGAGACTACACATGCTGATAAAAAAATGAGCTATTTGATTTAGGTTTGCTTTTCATTATTGCAAATGGTTAATATTTCTGATGGTACTCCTTGGTTTATTCCATATAAAAATAATAAATGTAGTAACAATGGTGTGGAAAATTATTGATATAGGCTCGATGACTCTTCTCAATGTGCCAAAATGTCAATGTGGTGGTGGGCAATGTGTGTTGAAGACTTCACGGACACAGAACAACCTTGTACGACAATTTTGGTGCTGCCCAAATAGAAAAACTAATGTGTATATATTTAATGTTTCTAATGTAAATACTATTCATTATATTATAAGAACTAATGTAGACTGGGCATCACAGGGAAATAATGGATGCAGATACTTTAGTTGGGTTGATGATAACTCATTTGCATCTATCCGCCCATCTCCACTTATCCGCGATGAAGGATTTGAGTGCAAAACGTGTCAGGCTAGGGAAAATGCCGAAATTATATTTTTACGATGCCTTCTCTGTATTGTAATTGCATATCTTTGTTGCAACCATATGCGGAGATGAGCTCAAGAATTAGTCAGTTTAGCATTTTCATATTGTAACTAATATTTTAATATGGATATGGCGTAACTTCTCTTTGCCTCAAGTGCACATATCTATGGTTTACATATTTTTTTACAATAATTCTTCATGTTTATGGCTCAGGTGAGCCCCAATCTACTATCAATCACATGATTTAACGTATAGGATTTTCTTGGTTATTCCATTTGTTCCTTGATACATCAATTCGACCACACCCACTCCACTTCACGTGGATGTCTTTGAAATAGACTCCTAACTCTAATGAACCGACTGTAACTACTAACTAACCTTATTAAATAACATTAGCTAAGAATGATCACTTGCCAACATCTGCTAAATACAAGGTCCTTGAGAGATCTATCAATCGGGATGAGTGGACGAGGATGATGAGATGGGGGAAGTGGAGTTGAATCCTGATGAAAAGGAAGCTCTGGTTGCAATTAGGAAGAAGAAAAAGATGCTTATCGTCGAACATAGATTGAAGAAGAGTACTGTAGAGAGCAGGCCTACCATACCAAGGAAGTTTGACAAGAACAAGGAATATGGCTTAATCAGAATGGGAAGACATCTTTCTAGCCTGGGCTTCGATCCTTCGACAATTAGCTTGATAATAAATGAAGCAGATGAGAGCTGATCAATTAGCTTCCCAGGAAAAATCTCATAAATGAACTGTGTGTACCCCAATTCTTGTGCCCTCTACATGTACCTAAATGATATATTTGAAACAATAAGGGTAAATTTAGCCTTACCCTTATTTTTTTAAATATATCATTTGGGTACGCACAAAGGGCACAAGAATTGGGGTACACATAGCTCATTTATGGGATTTTTCTTGGAAAGAAAATTATTCATCTATCATCTACATTATTATGAAGCTAATTGCCAAAGGATCCAGGCCCATGCTAGAAAGATGTCTTCCCAAACACATAAAAAACATGCACATAAAAATGATAGCTAAGAAACATAAATGTAGATATCACAACAGCTGAGAAACATAAATGTAGGCATCATGGTCACATTTTTTGGAGACAACATAATTGAGTTGTATATCCAGACGATGGAGAGCAACTTATGCTCCTCTGATTCCAAGTTGACACTGTGGGATCCAAAGACCATAGATAAGGAATAAATTTAGAGAGCGGAGGAGGGCCATAACAACCAAAATAATACAGGACAAACCTCAAGTTAAATGAGGCAACTGCAAACATTTTAATAGATTTTTATTATTAAATAATGAAATTTGCATATACTAGTGTTCTAAGCCCCCTCATTACATGATTTATTATTGTAAGCCCCCTCTAAATTATGCATCTAGAAAATGAAACTACAACCTATTGGGATTGAGACAAACCTTATAAAACAACAATAGTTAAGAAGGATCGCTTGCCAAGATCTGTTGAATACATCTATTGCTCATGAATACAAGGTCCTCGAATAGATGTATTCAACAGATGTTGGCAAGAGATCCTTCTTAGTTGTTGTTTTATAAGGTTTGTCTCAATCCCAATAGGTTGTAGTTTCATTTTCTAGATGTGTAAGTTAGAGGGGGCTTACAATAATAAATCATGTAATGAGGGTTCTTAGAACACTAGTATATGCAAATTTCATTATTTAATAATAAAAATCTATTAAAATGTTTGCAATTGCCTCATTTAACTTGAGGTTTTTCCTCTATTATTTTTGTCATTATGGCCCTCCTCTGCTCTCTAAATTTAATCCTTATCTATGGCCTTTGGATCCTATAGTGTCAACTTGGAACCGGAGGAGTAGAAGTTGCTCTTCATCTTCTGGGTATACCACTCAATTTGTTGTCTCCAAAAAATTGTGACCATGATGCCTACAATTATGTTTCTCAACTGTTGTGTCCTAGGACCCCTTATGACCCTTTACGATCCCTAAGAATACATCTTAGAGGTCTTAAAATGTCATAAAGGGTCATAAGAGGCTCCTAGGAGGGGCCAAATGAGCTTCCACCTTCACGTGGTTGGCCATGTTAAGTAGAGAATGTTATACTCTTCTTGAAACAAAGAGAAGCTCAATAATTTAAGGTCTCAATCCACGGACAAATTAAATTAGACTTACTATCCAAATTTGTAGACTGATGAGAATCAGATGGGCCAGAGTTTTTAGATTATGAGAAGACGTATATGCACATGGTATCAAGGGTGATAATATTTTTGTTAGAATGAAAAAGCTTATTTAATGGGAATTAGTTTATTTAAGAGGGAGAAATCTTTATTTTATGGATCCAATCTTAATGAAAATGAATATTCTATATTAGTATTTGTGTTTAGACTCAATATTGTTGTGACTTAATTTCTCAATCTAGTTCAAATCATATCATATCAAACTATGCTATTAAGGCTTTGGTGTCATTGTGATCTTTCGATATATGAAAAGTCCTATGTCAAGAAAGTGATTTATCTTTATCTTAGTTTCTGTAGTATTGAAAAAAATGAGTGGGTTGGACATTAGTGGTGGATCTATTCTCTCTTATCATTCTTCATAATCTCTTTGGTAGTTATTCTTTCTTGTAACTCGCCTTAATCAGTGTGCATATATTTGAGAGCAAACATTTCCATGGTTTTTCCCTTTACAAGTTGTTCCACATAAATCTAGTATTTCTTGTGTTTATGTTTGCTATTATTTTTGTGTTCCTATCCTTAAAAGGTTGTAATTTCAAAGTAAGTTTGGTGGAACTAAATATGTATTGTGTAGGATTGAGGAAAGAAGATGTGCAGCTAGAAATGGACAAGGAGCTTTACCTTGTCATATGCGGTGAGAAGTATCCCCAAGAAATGGGAATGCTAATTAAGGTGGAAATGACAGGTGGTGGAGAATGGCAGTCCAAGAAAGCCTTTTCCAAACTCTCCCACAACCCATTCACTCCTCACAACATCCCCCTCTTTCTCTTCACCCGACACATCAACCCCACAAACAAGAAGAAGGAAAATAGCCTGGCTAATAAATTGGGAGATTGGTTTTAGATATAATCTTTAAGTATTATTTTTGGCATAGCTATAGATTGCTTAGTCATCTCCTATGAATGTCATTGAAATATTGTGAGGCTTATTCTTTATTTTGTTTAGACTCAGGAAAATCTTTAGAAGTGGAAAGTTTTATTGAAAGGTTAATGACCTCGAGAAAGAACATGTTTGTGTGAAATAAGACAGAAGGGTGATCCCACGAAGCTGTGTCCCACTTTTAGGGATGAACAAAATCGTGACGTTGGGGGAAAAGTTTTTTTTGACGCCTTTGTACGAAGTATACACTTCGTGCAAAGTGGTAGAGACACTTCACATGAAGTCCCCAAACAAGAGGCTTCGTGCAAAGACCCCTAGGTGGCCTTGTGCGAAGAGGGTCTTCGTACGAAGCCCTTTGGACCGGATTTTTTATAAATTTCTGGCATTTTATGTTTTTTATTATCATTTTTACTGACACTATTTGCGGACTCCAGGGCTTGGAGCGAAGTACCTCAGCACGCCATCACGCCAGCACCTCCTGAGCTTCGTCGACGTCTTCAGTTTCCTAGCAATATCAGGTACACACATTTTTCTCATTTTTTATTGTAAATAATATATTTTGTATTGATTTTAGCTAGTTATTTGTTTTAAATAATTTTTTATTTGTACAAATGTTAGAAATTTGTAGTTAAATATTATCTAATATGTTAGAAATTAATAGTAGAATGTTAGAAAATCATAATTAAGTATTAGAAAATACTAGAAATATTAAAAATCATAGTATAAATGTTATAATATGTTAGAAAATTGTAGTAGTTTGTTAGCACCTGTTAGAAAATATTTACAAAACATTAGAAACCATAGTAGAAATGTTAGAAAATGTTAGAAAACATTATGATTAAAGTTAGAAAATGTTCAATTTTAAGTTTAAAGTTGTACATATTAGGAATTTCTCTCTCTCTCACACATGTACATGCATTTTTAGTAAATATTAAAGTTAGTTATTTGTTTTAAATAAATTTTAGTTTGTAAAAATCTTAGAAAATTGTAGTTAAATTTTTGAAAATGATCTAGTAGTATGTTAGAAAATGTTAAAAAATTATAGTACAATAACTTTCTAGGACCCTTATTCCTCTCTTAGGACATATTAAGACACTTAGGATCCTTTAGGAATCTCAAGATCTTATAATACTTATTAGGACATCTTACTTGACACATAGGACCCCTTAGGACCCATACAACCCATTATTATATCTTAAAATGTCCCAAGACACATTCATCTATCTTAGCTTCTATTAATACATATGTGAACCCATCGTTGCGTGCAAGAACCCTTAAGACATACTAGTATCAATTAACGTAACCTAAGATCCCTTAGACCACTTATCACATCTATGAACCATTAACATTGTTGGACCATTATACATCCCTTACATCATTTTAAGACATATATGACCCATTCAGATCATCAAGATCCATTAACATATCTTAGGTTGTCTTAGGACACATTTATGTATATCTTAGATTCAATTAATATCATACAAGGATCCACTAATGAAACATAGGACCCCTTAGGACCTCTTATGTTACCCTCGACCCCTTAAGACACTCTAACTGACCCTTATCCATCCCTTACATTATCTTAAGACACATCTATGACTCATTGTTACCCACGACCTCTTAAGATAGTCTAGGACCACTTATATTGCACCTACAACCCATTAACATTCTAGGTCTCTTATCTGGATCCTTTATGAAATCTTAAAACAAATATGAAACCTTAGGACCCCCAAGACCCATTAAAGAATCTTAGGATGTCCTAGGACCACTTAGACCACTTATCACATCTATGACCCATTAATATTATTGGACCATTATACATCCCTTACGATATTTTAAGACATATATGACCTATTCAGATCCTAAAGACCCATTATACATACGAGGATCCACTAATGTAACCTAGGACCCCTTAGGACCTTTTATGTTACCCACGACCCCTTAAGACACTCCATGACTCTTATCTATACCTTAGGACCTCTTATGTTACCCACAACCCCTTAAGACACTCTAGGTCATATTAGGTCCTAATAGGTCACATTAGGTCATATTAGGAAATAAGGTATGTCTAAGTTATTTCTCTACTTAAAGACCTAACTAGACCTATTAGGACCAAGTAGACCTGACTAGGACCTATTAGGACCAATTAGATAGGTATTAGGTCTTTAACCAACATTAGTCTGACCAATTAGATGTATTAGGACCTACTAGGTCCAAATAGACCTAACTAAACCTATCTAGACCTATTATGACCAATTAGACAGGTAACTAGACCAATTAGGACTTATTAGGACCTATTAGACTTAACTAGACCTAACTGTACCAAGACCAATTAGGACATATTAGGAACAAAATTTAGGACCCAATTATCTACCTAATTAGTGTATGCACCCTAAAATGGTTGCCTAGACTTTGGGCCCCCATTCTTGCAATTTATCAAATCCCCGAATCAATATTTTCAATTATATCAATTTCCTTGATCAAATCCTAGTGCTATCATTTATTCGATTATTCTATGGGCTAACCATTTTATCCTAAAGTCTTTATTTATTTAAAAGGAATTTCCTCCCCTTTTATTAAATAAAAAGCCCCCACTTTTCCTCTTATCCTAAGTTGCACAAATAAAGCATTATTCTTATAAAAAGAAGAAAAACACTTTTTGTCTCATATGGACACAAAAGTCAACTCTTATTTTCTCATTGGAGGATATTTGTGCACATGGATTGCTCCTCTTTCAAGCTCCACCCTTGATCAAATCTTTTGCCTCTTAATCTCCATGGTCCATTCCTTTTCAATTCCTTTAAAAGGAGAGCTCTTTTCTCATTCTAGGATCCCAACTTTTTATGCTAATCTTAAGCTGCAGAATTTCTTGGAGAATTTGGAGCTTTAGAGACCATTCATGCATTTAGCTTTCATTCTTTCATTCTTAGCTTAGCTTTCATGGCATCTAGCTTAGTTTCCTTTATGCTCTAGATTAGCTCACATAGCTTAATTAGTAAGGATTTGTAATACTTTCCTTTCATAGCATAGCTTGCATCTTCATTCTTAGCATAGTTGCATTGCATTTCCATTCTTGATTCTTGAGGATATTGGCATTCTTTCCCTTGTCTCTTTGAATCTCCCATTGTGTGGTTTACTAGCAAGGTTGCATGCTTCAATAGCTCTAGCTGAGAGCACCATCAACATCCTTGTGACTCCATGCCTAGGGAGCTCTAGGTTGCTTTCTCAAGGTTTCCCATTCATGGATTCTCTTGGAAGTAATGACTTAGAGAAGTGCACAATTTAGTGTGTACAATTAGACCCAATTAGACCTATTAGGACTAATTAGAACTAATTATGACCAATTAGAACTAATTAGGACCTAATTAGACTCAGTTAGAACCAATTATGACTCAATTAGAATCAATTAGAACCAATTAGGACCTAATTAGACTCAATTAGAACCAATTATGACTCTAGGACCACTTATGTTACCCACGACCCCTTAAGATAGTCTAGGACCACTTATATTACCCACGACCCCTTAAGACACTCTATGAATCTTATCTATATGTTAGGACAGGTAATTAGACTCAATTAGAACCTAATTTAAGACCTAATAAGACCTCTTATGTTATCTACAACCCCTTAAGACCTAATAAGACCTCTGATGTTATCTACGACCCCTTAAGACCTAATTAGTACATCTTAGGACCCTTAAGACCTAATAAGACCACTTATGTTACCCACGACTCCTTAAGACACTCTAGGACCACTTATGTTACCCACGATCCCTTATGTACACACATTTTTAGTAAATATTAAAGTTAGTCCTATGACCCATTGATGTACATGTTAGGTTTCATTAATACATACTAGGATGTCCTATGACCCATTGATGTCTTATCTATACCTTAGGACCTCTTATGTTATCTACGACCCTTTAAGACCTAATTAGTACATATTAGGACCCTTAAGACCTAATAAGACCACTTATGTGACCTAATAAGACCTATAATTCTATATATTTAGATATTTGTTTCCATTTTACATGCAGTTATAACATGTAATCAAGTACTTAATTATTAACACTTAGCTTTCACATGTGATGTATCTAGATGGCCGTTCAGGGTGCACCTCAGACTCCTGATATGTATACTATTTTTCATATGGCTGATACAGAGATAGCTTGACTTAGAGAGTCTATCCATAGGTCTACAGGGGATGGTATATATAGAGATACGTGTGCTACTATATTGAGTAGTTTGGAGACTATGACTGGTAGATTGAGGTCTCACTCATCCTTCACTCCTCAAGTAGTTGAGGCCATTTTTGAGAGTTGAGGGAGGAGGTCTCAGGCGATGTTTCCTTGGCAACGGTTTAGAGCCTCGTCCCCAAGGGAACCATCTAATGAGAGGTTTTCCCACATTATGAGGGGATGAGAGTGGTGAGGGCATATTAGGTCACATGATGTGTGATACCTCATATTACATGTATGATTTACCCTTGACATCTTGCAGCACAAGGTCGTTATCCAAATAACGACCATATTCCATTATATTTTGCACAATAGTTGTATGCCGAGTTTTGTTTGGGACTCAGGGTCAACTATTTAGATATCCCATCATATTATGGTCAGAGGCTTGGTAGGGTTGCAGACCGCGATCGGTATCGTAGGGCTGATCAAGTTGTGCAGCCTCGTAGATAGCTAGTTGGGGAGAGGACTCTGGCAGTGGCATCGACGATGGGTGCTACTACAAATAGAGTCATCATTGCTTCTCAGAGGGGAGTTGTGGATAGTATAGGATAGATTTCTTCTCCAGCCACATCCATCACTTCAGATTCAGTGGGTAGATACATTTTGACTAGACTGAGTAGAGCTAGATCATCTTCTGAGGCTTCATCTAGTACTACTATAGGTGTGAGTGAGGATTCATATAGAGTTGTTGGTCTTCCTGTACCTGGAGAGATACGAGCACTGTCAGGTCATTATTATACTTTAGATATGGCCCTTTACTTTTTGGAGGATCTCCTGCAGGTCTATTCTCATATTGCTGACACGCACAGGATCCCCATACATTCAGTCAGGGATTTCATTGCACTTAAACAAGGTCTTGTAGTTCCACTGACATAGGATGCACCATCTACTAGTTAGGCACAACATAGTGTAGAGCACCATGCACCCATAAATCACTCTACAGCTGCAGAGCTAGGTATATAGATTGGAGATGTACACATCACCATTGAGGGCCTAGACACTTTTGATGAGCAGTTGTGTGGGTTGGGTCAAGTGGACATTGGCACTGATGGAAGGTCATTTATGGATATGTTATTGCATCCAGATGGTTCAGGTTCTACATCACTCCCCTCCTAGCTAGTGTCACCCCTACACTCCTCATTACTACAGAGGTTTGGGACCTTAGGAGGTGTGGGTGATGTAGTATCAGTTGATGATATGATGGTGTATCATGCTGACAATCCTCCTGCTCCTGAGACTCAGGTACATATAAAATTTTCTTTTCTTTTGTATTAGGAGTTTTAGTGAACAATTAATTCTAGGTCACATGTGTATTGATGTTTGTTCAATGTATAATCTTTTTTAGGCACAGTTAGCAGAGAATGTTACCTCTAGTGTGGGCTCAAAGCATCTTCCACATGATGTGAGACCTATTAGTGGTCAGGTAAGTTTTAGATATATGTATGTTTAAGCACATCATATGTACACATGTATTTATATATTTCAAGTACTTTACATAATATATCTACTATGCACATGTATATAACCAACTATTGTACACTAAATTTGCAGGGGTTAGCCACTGCTTTACAGCCAGATGATGCTTTTCATAGGAGCGATTTAGTAGATGTGACACCTAGTAGTGGTCAGGTAAGTTTTAAAAATATGTAAGTTTAAACATGCATTTATAATATTTTAATTATTTTAGATTATTATCATATATACATGCATTTATATTCGCAGGGATCAGTTTCTGTCTCACAACTAGAGGATGCTCGTGACAATTGCTCAGAGGGTCACTTTGTTTGCATGTGCCTAGATGACTCCCTATTTTAGGACATGTTGAACATATATTTTATTTGAGACTTAGTTTATGATTCGAGACATATATTTGATTAGAAACATATATAGTTGATTATAAACATATATATTTGATTAGATGTACTTATATTTGATTCGAGACATATGATTCGAGACATATACTTGGTTAGAGACATATGATTCGAGACATATATTTGATTAGAGACACATGTATTTGATTAGAGACATATATTTGATTAGATGATATGATTAGATTATATGGTTTTATTTGATTAGATGATATGATTTTATTTGATTAGATGATATGATATATGATTTGATTAGATGGTTTTATTCGATTAGATGATATGATTTTATTTGATTAGATGATATATGATATATGATTTGATTAGATGGTTTTATTCGATTAGATGATATGATTTTATTTTATTTGAATAGATGATTTTATTTGATGATATATAATTTGAATAGATGATTTTATTTCATGATATATAATTTGATTAGATGATTTGATTACATGGTTTTATTTGATTAGATGATATGATTTGTTTAGATGATATGATTAGATGATATGATGATTAATAACTATTCTAACTAATTCTAAAACTAACACATGTCATAAGTAATATAACTAATTTCATCATTTTTTTAGTGTCTTAAGGGGAGGTCTTAAGGGGATGTCTTAAGGGGATCTAGAATTAATATCATAAAAGAAAACTAGTTAATACATGTAACTAGTGAATAATAACTATTCTAACTAATTCTAGAACTAACAAGTGTCATACGTAATATAACTAATGTCATCATTTTTTAGTGTCTTAAGGGGAGGTCTTAAGGGGATCTATAATTAATATCATAAAAGATAACTAGTTAATACATGTAACTAATGGATAATAACTATTCTAACTAATTCTAGAACTAACACATGTCATAAGTAATTGTATCATCTTAAAATGGAAGCACTTCCAT
Source organism: Chamaecyparis obtusa (assembly GCA_027943335.1). Classification (NCBI taxonomy): domain Eukaryota; kingdom Viridiplantae; phylum Streptophyta; class Pinopsida; order Cupressales; family Cupressaceae; genus Chamaecyparis; species Chamaecyparis obtusa. Next base: position 145,607 of record BSBK01001380.1, read on the forward strand.
GTTAAGAGTGTTTAGCCCTTCGAGTAAGTGGTTTGGGGTCATCTTGAACACCTTGAATTGATCTTTTCTTTGATCTGGATTTCTCCTTGCTTTCCACTTCTTTTCTACTTCATTCTAGGTGAAATTAGGGATAGGATCCTGAGGATTCTCCTTAATTTCCCTCTTCCATGGCTCTATTTTCTAGGTAGGACTTAGAAATAGGTCCTCCTAGCATTCATCATAGTCATCATAGGATTTTATGCCTGTCCCTGACATTTTGTCCCTATTTGATATCATTTCTAGGTCTCCGAGCATCCCTGGGACCTCCTGACCTGATTCTGACTGAATCTGGGCCCAGGGTCAAATTCAAGGTTGATCCTGACTAGATCAGGATCGAGCTTGAACCTGACTAGGTCAAGATCAAGCTCAAACCTGACTAGGTCAATCCCAACCTCAATTTTCCCCCCCTCTTTCAAAATCCCAAATTCCTTGATTTCTAGGCATCGAGTTTTTGAAATATTTATTTTCCTACCTCCAGGTTTGCCATTTTGGGTTTCGGAATGGTAAATCCTCTAATTTCATTTAATCTAGGTATATTTTCTAAAGGTTAGGACCTAATTGAGATTTAATTCTCCAAGGTGGCCCCTCTAGAGGATTGTACCCTAGTTCACTATAAAAGGAGGCCTTCCTCTCTCATTTTCACATCCAACATCCATTATTCTCATCTCATCTCAAGCAATTGCAAGTTCTCAAGCTCTCAAGGTGATCAAACAAGCATCCATTCAAGCAAGCATTCAAGCCTTCTTCTCCATCCAAGTTCTCCATTGAAGATCAAGGATTCAAGTATTCAAGCCATTGAAGGGATTTGGTTCAAGCATTCAAGATTCATCATTCAAACCCTAGATCTAGCCATCATGATGGTATGATCTTCCTTCAAGATCCTTTGTTCATCTTCAAGATCCATTTCACTCTTCCTTCAAGGTGGATTCCAAGCATACAATCATGGAGGTTTGATTTACATGTTCAAGCTTTCATATCAACATATTTGATTACATTTCAAATACAATTGCATATCTATTGAATGTCATAGCTTCATTGTTAGATATATTTCTACTACTTGCTAGCATTCTCCATTTCAATTTCAATATTAAGGTTGATTCCAAACCAGGGTTTGACCAAGGTAAACCCCCCAAAACAAATAACAAAAACCCTCTTTTTCTTGTAGGTACAGGTGTGGGATTTTGGATCTGAGAGTGAATTTGGATACCCTTTTCGGTGAACTTTCGAGATCTGCAAACAGAATCAGAATTGGCCTTCAAATAAAGAATCTAGCCTTTGACCTTTTATGAGGGTCAAAGTCGACCTGAGCTGATCTTGGAGAAAGATTTTTGGGTTTTCTTCATCTCGGCATTTCCAGTCCAGAATAGGTTGTAGAATTGCTTGAAAGTACACACAGACATAAAAAATTGGCACTTTCCAGATTTTCCCTAATTTGAGGTTAGTACTTGTATTTCAATTATTTCAGATTTCAACCATAATTCCTTTATAGGGAAACATTGGATTTGCTCTCTCTTTCATATTCTTTATAGATTGATTTGATTGTGCATTAGCCTTTTGGTTGATCAAATTGGATCTCTCCTTTGGGAATTTGGATTTGGGAATAGATCTTATATTTCCCCACACATCTATCTACTCTTATATCTAAATATTGGTGATTCCATTTTAACCATATTCATTTTGGTGAACCCGACTAGCTTACTCTCTTTCTTTTTGGTGTTAGATTTCCCTTTGTCTTATTGTGTGTGTTCACCTTCAATATTCATTTTGGTGAACCTGACATACTTAATCTCCTTTTCTTTTGTGGAATTAGATGCCCTATTGTGTTAGATTTTAGATCCTTTCTTGCATTTAGAATAGATCTAGTTTATGCTCTTGCATTTTACATTAAAAAATCCAAAAGAATCTATATATTGAATAAAATACAAAAACATTTCTTGCATTCACTATGGAAATTATTAAGATGTTTTGGTGCATGGTTATGTTCTTTATTACTCATCTTTTAGCATCTCTTTATCATAACCTTTTATGTTTATGAAAGTATCATTCACTTCATTATGTTGATGACCCTTCACTTTGCTCTTGCTTATGCTTTTGTGAAGTTGACTGACACTAGTCTACCTACATTTAAAACTTTTGTTAGAGATTTATGTGGTAGCCTTATTCATCTTTTGGATTATGTGAAGAATTGGGTAGATGACACACCATCTCCTAATCATCCTAATCTTATCAATCCTCACCCTAATCCTATCAATCCTAATCTTAATCCCAATCTTCCTATTCCGATACCTAATTCTCCATTTGTTAATCCTCGCTCTTCCCATACTTATGATGGGATTCAAGCTATCATCCAGGATGTGGATGTGCAAGACTTCTTTGATTTACCTTCTCCTCTAATTCAGGATGGTATTAAAGGAAAGGGTAAAGAAACTTCTTCAAAACCTATTATCTCACCTTATACAACCTTTACTCATGAACATGATAAACAATCACCTCCTGTAGAAGCTTTACATAATATGTACACTACTGGATATAATATGGTGACTAAACAAGGTTATAAAGGTTTAGGGCTAGGAGTTAATGAGCATGGTATTAGGTTTCTAGTTCATATACCCCCTAAACCGGATATGTATGGTGTTGGTTGTTTGAAGTCTCAAGTTAAGGTAGGTGATGCTAAACATCATCCTCCTCTTCATATTCTTCTCCCCACACCTATCTTAGATAACTCTACTACTCGTCAAGAAATTGCTAAAAAGGTATATGTTGAGCTAATGAATTCCAAGAAAGAAATATGTAGACCTATGCCGATTGATGCTTTATACAAATATAATTTTCCTTTTCATTATAGTAACAAACATTTACTGGTTGATTGTAAACATTTCAAGTTATATGTTAGAGAAAGAGCCTCTTTAGGAATTATAGCTCACTCTCGTGCAGTTTTACAGTTCCTTCATAATTTTGATATAGGGGATTCCCCTCCTTTAGATATAATGTAAATGTTCTTCTCCTCTTGTCCCATGACTGGGGGGCAAGAGGTGTATCTTCATCCAGTCTTTTAGGATCCATTAGGTCTTTTATTAGGGCTTAATTGGTATTCTTTCCCTTCTATTTTCTTTTTAAGATATCTTTTCTAAGACATTTGTTGTGCAAAGGTATCCCTTGTCTCTATCTCTGGGGGGCAAGGTACCTCTTTCTTTCTCTTTGTTTAGGGAACTTATTTCCTTAGCTTAGTGGTATTTGTTTATATTGCAATATTATTTCAACATATTGATAGATGTTTTGACTATGGATAATTTTCTTATATGAGAAGTTGTTGTCCTAGGTTGTCACTTCTCTATTTTGCAAATTATGTTCTTTATAAACTTTCACCCTTGCTTTGGAGTTAGGGTTGTTTCCCTCATTTCAAAGATTCCTCTTCCTCTTGATTGCAGGGGGCTTGATGATTGAATCTTTGTTCTTGCCTTTTGAAAGATGATATTTTATTTAAAGCACTCCTCTTTGGTGGGGGTCTTGTTGATAAGATCTCTTTCTTTGAGGATCCTTTTCCATGAGTGACATATCCTTTTCATGATTATCTATACTCTTGGATGTAGGGGTCAATATCCCTCGCTAAGGATATAGTATATATTGTTGTAAATGGGGTATCTCCTTGCTTTGTGAAGTAGGTATCCTCTTCCATCTTTGTCCTACACTTGGGGGGCAAGGATGCAATCTCCTTCTATCTTTTTAGGATTCACCTCTTTCCTTGGGTAAGCAGTATCTATCTATTGTGTGACATCTAATCATACATAAAAAGTTGGTTTGCATTGAGGATATATGTCCTTGATAACAACCTCTTTTGTTGTTGACATTGGGTTTCCATGGTTGATATACCTCTCACCTTGGAAACTGAATAGTGTGCTATCCCTCATAAGGGTTACTTTCTTTTCACTTCTTGCATGATATCTCTTTACATTCATCCCTTCCATGGCCTCATAGGAGCTGTGACCTTCTTGGCTTGGACTGGGTGTTGTCTATGGATATTGTCTTGATGCTAAATAAAGGCTTTATCCTTGTTCTTTTCTTTCCTTAACATGTCAAAATAGTATGTTTTTTCCATATTAAGGAGGGGGGCATATATAGGGTCTCCCTTGTACTATAGTTTTTAATTTTTACATGCTAAATCTTGGAAGGTAACACACATACGTTGCTACATCTTGAAAAGACACACATCCATATGCTAAATCTTCTGATGGTAATGCGCATAAGTTGCTAAATCCTGAGGCGACATGCATTTTTCAAAATTTTTCCATATGCTAAATCTTGGAAGGTAATGCACATAAGTTGCTAAATCCTGAAGGGGCACACATTTCCAAATTTTCAATATGCTAAATCTTGGAAGGTAATGCACATAAGTTGCTAAATCCTAAAAAGACACGCATTTATATGCTAAATCTTTCAAAGGTAACACACATAAGTTGCTAAATCCTGAGGAGACACACATTTTTCAAATTTTCAATATGCTAAATCTTGGAAGGTAACGCACATAAGTTGCTAAATCCTAAAAAGACATGCATTTATATGCTAAATCTTCCAAAGGTAACGCACATAAGTTGTTAAATCCTGAGGAGACATGCATTTCATATTCATAGTGATACAAGAAGGTGGATCTATGGGTATTCCAGAAGCTGTTAGAAGACACATTACAATTGCAAGCACAATTTATGGGTGAACCTGTTGGGCTCTCCCTCCAGGGTGATTCATGGTAAGATGGGCATCTTACTGGGCAAGGTAATCACTCTTTTCCCTTTCTCTCTTTTTACTTTCATGCTAGTAGGACTGGATCATGAAGCTATGTTATTTATAGTGTTGTTCTTATCTTTCCTATGTAATCATTTATGCTTGTATGATAGCTTTCCAAATATGATATTAGTATGAGAAATATTTCTCAGCAAGGTTTCTTATGCTAATTAATTTGGGTTATTTAGTTCTAACCCTTGTTCTTTTGGCACCCTCATGCATGTATGTTGAGTTATAATCCTTAGTCTAGGGGCTCGTGTCCTTAGCTTAGTGTTATTTTATCTCTTTGTGAATCCACTTGGATCTCCTCTTTCTTCTCCTTTACCAAGAGTTTGCATCGAGTCCATACTCTTGCTAAAGTGGGGGCTTAATGTATCATCTTAAAATGGAAGCACTTCCATGTTAAGAGAATTTAGCCCTTCGAGTAAGTGGCTTGGGGTCATCTTGAACACCTTGAATTGATCTTTTTTGATTTGGCTTTCTCCTCGCTTTCCACTTCTTTTCTGCTTCATTCTAGGTGAAATTAGGGTTAGGATCCCGAGGATTCTCCTTAATTTCCCTCTTCCATGGCTCTATTTTCTAGGTAGGACTTAGAAATAGGTCCTCCTAGCCTTCATCATAGTCATCATAGGATTTTATGCCTATCCTTGGCATTCTGTCCCTATCTGATATCATTTCTAGGTCTCCGGGCATCCCCGGGACCTCCTGACCTGATTCTGACTGAATTTGGGCCCAGGGTCAAATTCAAGGTTGATCCTGACTAGGTCAGGATCAAGCTCAAACCTAACTAGGTTAGTCCCAACATCAATTTTTCCCCCTCTTTCAAAATCCCAAATTCCTTGATTTTTGGGCATTGAGTTTTTGGGATATTTGTTTTCCCACCTCCTGGTTGGCCATTTTGGGTTTTGAAATGGTAAATCCTCTAATTGCATTTAATCTAGGTATATTTTCTAAAGGTTAGGACCTAATTGAGATTTAATTCTCCAAGGTGGCCCCTCTAGAGGATTGTGCCCTAGTTCACTATAAAAGGAGGCCTTCCTCTCTCATTTTCACATCCAACATCCATTATTTTCATCTCATCTCAAGCAATTGCAAGTTCTCAAGCTCTCAAGGTGATCAAACAAGCATCCATTCAAGCAAGCATTCAACTCTTCTTCTCCATCCAAGTTCTCCATTAAAGATCAAGGATTCAAGCATTCAAGCCATTAAAGGGATTTGGTTCAAGCATTCAAGATTCATCATTCAAACCCTAGATCTAGCCATCATGATGGTGTGATCTTCCTTCAAGATCCTTTGTTCATCTTCAAGATCCATTTCATTCTTCAAGGTGGATTCCAAGCATACAATCATGGAGGTTTGATTTACATGTTCAAGCTTTCATATCAACATATTTGATTACATTTCAAATACAATTGCATATCTATTGAATGTCATAGCTTCATTGTTAGATCTATTTCTACCACTTGCTAGCATTCTCCATTTCAATTTCAATATTAAGGTTGATTCCAAACCGGGGTTTGACAAAGGCAAACCCCCCAAAACAAACAACAAAAACCCTCTTTTTCTTGCAGGTATAGGTGCGGGATTTCAGATCTGAGAGAAAATTTGGATACCCTTTTTGGCGAACTTTTGAGATCTGCCAAGAGAATCAGAATCGAACTTCAAATAAAGAATCTAGCCTTTGACCTTTTATGAGGGTCAAAGTCGACTTGAGTTGATCTTAGAGAAAGATTTTTGGGTTTTCTTCATCTCGGCATTTCCGGTCCAGAATAAGTTGTAGAATTTCCCAAAAGTACACACACACACATCAGAAATTGGCACTTTCCAAATTTTCCCTAATTTGAGGTTAGTACTTGTATTTCAATTATTTCAGATTTCAAGCATAATTCCTTTATAGGGAAACATTGGATTTGCTCTCTCTTTCATATTATTTATAGATTGATTTGATTGTGCATTAGCCTTTTGGTTGATCAAATTGGATCTCTCCTTTGGGAATTTGGATTTGGGAATAGATCTCATATTTCCCCACACATCTATCTACTCTTATATCTAAATATTGGTGATTCCATTTTAACCATATTTAGTAATATAACTAATTTCATCATTTTTAAGTGTCTTAAGGGGAGATCTTAAGGGGATCTAGAATTAATATCATAAAATAAAACTAGTTAATAGATGTAACTAGTGAATAATAACTATTCTAACTAATTCTAGAACTAACACGTGTCATACGTAATATAACTAATTTCATCATTTTTTAGTGTCTTAAGGGGATTTAGAATTAATATCATAAAAGAAAACTAGTTAATACATGTAACTAGTGAATAATAACTATTCTAACTAATTCTAGAACTAACACATGTCATACTTAATATAACTAATTTCATCATTTTTTAGTGTCTTAAGGAGATCTTTAATTAATATCATAAAAGATAACTAATTAATACATGTAACTAATGGATAATAACTATTCTAACTAATTCTAGAACTAACACATGTCATAAGTAATATAACTAATTTCATCCAAGCATACATAAAATCTTTAACTAATATGAAATCTATAAAAATCATTGAATAATCAAAGTATACGTATAAAATTCTATATATTAAAACCATTGAACCATCAAATAGGTTCATCATATATCAAAAAATTACAGTCCATCATCTGTTTAAATATATAAACAAAGTATATAATGAAATTTAATCCAGAGATATCAAGTAGGTCCTAACACAAGAAATAAGTATACATATTATACTTTTTAGACCAACTCAAGTGGTTTAGACCTTTCAAGGAGAACCTATAATATTCTTTCATGATCCTCACTATCTAGTCTCCACTTACGACGTCCACATTGAGATTTAACTGTCTGAAGACAAATGGATGTAGCAACTACTAGGTGACTATATTGAAACACCTTATTGTATGGTTCATAATCAACAAAGTGAATACCATGTTGAATTACTTTGGTTTGCTTGAAATATGTTCCCTCTAAAACAACTGAACCTGCAGGTCACAACTTTTAACAATATATAAATTTAAACAAACTCAATTTGAAATTTGTTAAAAGGTTGAAATTTAAAATTTACAAATTGAGTTCAATATATTGATGTAAACCATATACAAACCTATGGGGAACAACATTCCATCACTTTCTTTAGGTTCAAGTAACTTCATCCTCTTTGCAGTACAACGCAATAAATAATAACCAACTCCTACATTTCCATGCTCAACAATCACTGCAAAAACATCTCTTGCACAATAAATTTATATATATGTGTGTGAGATCTTAAAATAAATACTTAGTTCAATCTATAGATCTATCTATATCTATATATACATGCAACTCAATGTACCATATAATGTGAAATATATATACTTAACAATTTTGACCAATCCTGAGATATTATCGTAATCAGTAGAAATCAAAGGAACTGTTGGGAGTTCCCTTTGATCTTCAACTTGTAGATTTATACTTTGATGGATAATTTTAATATGACTTTGACTTTATCACCACTCCAAAGTCTACAAGGAAGAGGGCCAATTAACAAGGATCAACAATGAGATCCTCCTACACTTTGAGCCTTAATGCTCAGGTGGGTGTACCCTTGACTCACTTCTCCAAAGGAGTCTCAAAAAAATATGCAACTATATCTTTTACTAACTAACTGAAAGATATTATCATTTAAATTTGGGTGTGTGTGGCTGATGACAATGAAATGCCTCCAGAGGATGGACCAGTGCCTTAACCTAGGGCAAAGAGTCACCCAATTACATACATCAACTGAAGATCTTAAATCAAACACTCCTAGGCTCAGGATAAGTGCTTTGCCTATTACCCCTCTCCCTCAAACATAAGGACATCAGATTCTTACTTGGTTGTAAACTCACTGAACTCACCTAAAAGACTTTAATCCCAACTTTGTTAGGAACTCAGAGATGACTTCACAATAATCTTTGTTTACCATATGTTAATACACTTTGTGACACTAACATATATGAGCTCAGAACTAAAACAAGAAGACATACACAAATGCAAGATTGGAACTCAATAGCATTCTCATTAACATATTCAGGATCAATATACAATCAGAGAAACACAAAGATAGGAAAAAGATCCAAAATCCAGCTCCTCTTCAAGTATAATACCATCAACAACCAGGGACCAAAAAGAAAGTTTTTGGAACTGTTACAAAATCAAAATTGCTACCATATATACCCCCTAGTCATCTTGGAAACCCAAAATAGGTTGCAACAAGCTACAAATGACTAGGGTTAGGGTTTCAACCACCCAACCCACTAAAAACAATTAAAAATTTAAATATAGGGGAAGAAACCCAGGCAACTAGGAGAAAACAAATCCCAGAGTGATCCTCAATCATGATAATTTCATTGAGAAGGTACTGAGAACCACAAAAATGCCCAAAATGTCAACCTGTTCGGCCACCTGCAACATGCCTCAAGCATAAAAAACATAGTACAGACCCCTGCAGATGATCATGGAACACCCTGGACCACACTGCAACGGCAAACAAATCATCTCTTACCAACTCCAGTCGCTTCTGCATTCAATTTTGGTCCTTCTGGTTGTAGGAAACCCTCAGAAATTTGAATTTGAAATGAACCGGTCACTTCCATGGCGCCAACAACAAATTGGCGATCCACATTTGAATCTCGATCAAATTTAAGTCCTGACCGTTAGATCTCTCTTTTTTGCGATCTTTATGATTTTTCACTTAATAGGAACCTAGCCAAACTTAGCAAATTCATGACTGAAGGATACCTCCAAGTTGCAGAATACATTACGTCTCCACCAGATAGTTTAATGATTACACGAATGCTTGTTCACTAAACCGCTAAAACATTTAGAGAACTGTCATCTTTCTTCATGAATGAGCGAGCCTTTGCAAATTTGTTAGGCCGCTAAAACTTTATCCAAGCCACCAAAAGACTAAGGAAATTTTACTGGGCCCACATCAAGAAGATCGACGATTGTCTCATCTTCGCATAAACCTCCAAGATTCCTTCAGATCATGAGACAACCGTCGGATGAAGAATCTTACCCTGCCCTGACAACCCTCTAACACCGAAAGAGATCAATGATTATCTTAAGTTCGAATGTGTTAGAAGAAACCCATCAGATTACACGTCGACTGTCGATGCTCTGCAAATGTCAGAACCCACTGGACTTCCAAAAACTTGGCCCCACTAACAACATGCCCAGTCACACTACGTGGACTAATAAAATACCACCAAATTAGCACACTTGGCAAGTGGACCTGCCACACTTTATCCCTTCTGAAAAAGGTAGAATCGACGGTCGGTGCATGATCTTAAACCTCTAACACATCCCATAAGATCATGCACCTGTCATTGATTTTCTGACAATGTCAAGACCCTCTAACGCATCCAGAAACTAGGTCCCACTAACAACTGCCACTGTATTAATACATGGACCAATGAGAATCCACCATTTGTGCATACGTGTCACTTTGGACCCACCTATTTGAGAAACTTTGCCATAAAGGAGAATCAACAGCCATCGCAAAAGTGCAAGCCTCTGACAAAACCCTTGCACTTTCACGACAACCATTGGATCAAGATGGTGTTAAACGGCCAGGCCTAGGAAATATTAAGCCGAAACATAGGAAAAATAATTGCTGAGACTTAGGCTTTAGGGAAAATTTCAGGCGCTGAGGACTATAGGAAAAATTAAAAGCCGCTGGGGGTAAAACTTAGGAAGAAAATAAATGGGGGGCCGACCAAAATAAAACCTTTAGTCGCAAGATCGCGTAACATAAAAAAGGTTCACGTGATCATGCAACAAAGAGGTTAACCATTTAGCACATGCGTAAAAGGATTTTTAAGTAGCCTGAATAAAGTAACATGAAATTAGAACAAGGCCAGGGTTTTTCTTACTAACGGCTATATTTTAAAAAATTTGAACCAAGGGTTTATGCGAGAGACCTAAAAACAACTGCAGAGACCAGGGGAAAATTGCTATAGCCATGAAATTTTTTGCACATGCTAACAGTGGCTCTGTCTAGGGATGTATGCCTCCTGTAGGCATATCAAGGATGTAGAGTCACTTGTTAAAGCATACCATCCCACTGGAAAACTTGACAACAGAGAGCAACAAGACCAAAACCTTACAGACTAGGACAAAACAGGACAGGGGCAGGCAACTTTACAAAATTTACAAAATGTACAAATCTAACTACTGTTCATGGAAAACAAAATACCTTCAATTGAAGTATTTCTTCAAGAATTGTCCATGAACTGGCAATTCCTAAACATCACCATTTAACTCTTTGACCATATATGAATCTTGGCCCCATTTCTCATGAATTAGATATGGCCCTAGCCAGATGGGATCAAACTTACCATGTTTTCCTTTATCCTCCAATCTGGCATTCCAAATTAACACCAAATCACTAGGTTCAAACCTTCTTTCAACAGTTTTCTTGTCATACAAATTCTTAGCCTGCAACTGCAATTTGGCATTCCTTGCAACTGATTCTTTTCTAGCCTCATCCAACCTAATGAGATCCTCAATTCTCAATTGCATCTCATCATCTATGTCATCATCATATAATTGCACAAATTTATACATTTCTAGCAGATTATTTTGAGGCATTCTTGCATGTATTCCATATACTAAGTCAAATGGTGCACAACCAATTTCCCTCTTCACAATTACCCTATCAACCCATAGAGCTAATGGCAGTTTTGAATTCCATGCTCTCTTATTCTTTTCAAGAATCCTCTTGAGGATCTTAATCAAACTCTTATTAGTAGATTCTACCTGACCATTTCCTTGTGGATGATAACGTGAGGAATAAGAAACCTGAATTCCTAAACCTTTGCAAAAGTCCTTATATTCAGCAGACCTAAAGCACATTGCATTATCACTTACTATTCTCTCAGGGAAACCAAACCTTGTAACAATGTTGTTCAACAAGAAATCAGTTACCACCTTGCTAGTTGCATTTCTTGTAGGTAAAGCCTCTACCCACTTTGTAAAGTAATCAGTGGCAACTAAGATCCATGAGTGTCCTCCACTAGACTTGTTTGGTATCTCCCCTATGAAATCAATTCCCCATTGTTAGAAAGGAGCTTGTACTTCTACTAGTTTTAATGGCATGTTACCTAAAAATTTAAGCTTACCAGAGAACCTTTGACAAGCATCACACCTCCTTACCAACTGCTCTGCATCCTTGAAGATTGTGGGCCACCAAAAACCTGCTCTCAAGATTTTATGAGTAGTAGTTTTACCCATATAATGCCCACCACAAACTCCCTCATGCATTTCCTTTAACAACTTGTTAGCCTGATCTTCATATACACATTTCAACAGTATGCAATCCAAATTCTTTCTATACAATTTACACTTCACAATTACATACTTGATGGCTTGTAATTTTAATGTCCTCCTCTGATTATCATTCATTCCTACTGGACATCTCATATTTCTCAAGTAATAGATGATATCTTGATACCATACACAATCATCCATATCACATGTATAATCAATTTTAGAATGATTTACCTGATTTGCATCGAGATTGGATTGAGCCATCAGTTTTGCCAATCCCTATCCTCTAACCAATTTAGTAATTTGGATATCAACATTGAATTCTTGGATCCTATTGATCCATCTGCATGTTCTTCCAGACACCTCTTGCTGTGAGAAAATATCCTTCACAGCTGCACTTGGCACAAAAGCAATCACAATTGCCCCCATCAAGTAACACCTAAAATCCTTGATTGCCTTCACAAGTGCATATGCTTTTTTCTCATTTATGCCATACTTCAATTCAGTAGCCTGCAAAGATTTACTGAAGAATGCAATAGGCTACTCAAAACCATCCTTATTATTTTGTAACAAAACTGTAGCAATAGTGTGAAAAGATGCAAAGGAGAAGATATGCATTGGGACATTATAATCAGGTGCCTTAAGCATTGGTGCATCTTTGATAGCCTGCTTGATATTTTTGAAAGCCTCATCAGGCTCACCCTCCCAATTGATTGCAGATCCCTTCTTCAACATCTTAGAAATAGGTCTAGTAACCTCTGCAAAATTTGTTACAAACCTCCTTAAGAAATTTACTTGGCCAAAGAAGGATTGAATTCCTTTAACATTCTTTGGCCTCTAAATTTTATCAATAGCTGCTACCCTCTCAGGGTCAATTCTCACTCCTTGCTTCCCAACTAAGTGGCCAAGCAACTTACCTTCAGTGACACAAAATACACATTTCCTTGGGTTTAATGAAATGCCATTTTCCAAATCCCTCATAAATATTTTCTGTAAATGAGTACAGTGGTCTTCTTCCTTCTTGGAATAGGTAGTTAAATCATCTTGATAAACAACAAGGAAGTCATCAATGAAATCTGAAAAGGCAACATCCATTGCCCTCTGAAAAGTAGCACCAACATTTGTGAGACCAAAAGGCATTCTCACATAAACATATGTCCCCCAAGGTGTAGTGAAAGCTATCTTAAATTTCTCTGATTCTTTGACAATTACTTGATTGTAACCAGAGAAACCATCCATCATAGACATCAATTTTGATCCGGTCACTCTTTGCAACATAGCTTCCATATTGGGCAGAAAATAGTTATCTTTTAATGAGATGATGTTCAAATTCTTGAAGTCCACACAAAGCCTGATGTCACCATTCTTCTTTCTGACAGGAATAAGGTTTGAAACCCAAGAAGAGTGCCTAATAGGTTTGATAATTCCAGCATCTCTTAGCTTCATTAACTCTTCTTGCATCTTGGGTGCCAAAGTAGGATTAATAGGCCTTTTTTTTTTCCGGAAAGGTTTAGCATCTTCTTTCAATGGAATAATATGCTGAAATAAGTCTTCTCTATAAACCTTTAGGTCATCATATGACCATGCAAAAACATGCCTGAATTTTCTCAATAATTCAATCAAAGATTTTCTCACATTGTGAGACATGTCCCTACCAATGTATACCTTCTTAGGTGCCTCATGTGTTCCAAGATTTATCTCCTCTAGATCAACATGATCTTCTCTTTTGATATTCTTTTGAACTCTATCCTGGTTATCAAAGACAATCTCCAAAACAACAAGCCCCTTGGGCACCTTGTTAGTTCTAAGCTGAATAACCTCATTGCCAAAGACAACCTATTTTCCTTCTATTGACTCAACCAAGGCTGAACAATCGAATTCCTAACCATGATACTGATCTTCACAATTCATAAACTTCAAGATATCATTATCATCATCAAAAACTTGCCAATTTTCAATATTGTCTAGTATATTAGGCCTAGCCTGAATTTCAACTTTAGAGATACCAGCAAATGTAATATCACTGGGATTGATTGCTATATTGGCTAACAAGTCAGCCATCTTATTATTACTCCTATCCTTCCACTCAATATTGAAGGCATCAAAATGTTTAATCAAATCCCAAACTGCATTCCTATATTGTTTCAACCTTTTATTCTTGGAAGCATACACTGACCTGACTTGGGACACCACCAACTCAGAATCACCAACAACACTCAAACACTTAATACCATGCTTTTGTGCCAACCTTAGTCCTAACAACAATGCCTCATATTCTACTATATTGTTGGTACAAAAGAAATTCAATGTGAAAGAAAGTTTGTAGGTGTTTCCATTAGAAGAAATAAGTAGGATACCTAGTCCTACTCCATCTTTGCAATTTGCACCATCAAAGTACATTACCCACAAATCACCCTTCACAGAAATAACACCTACCTCAATAGAGATAGGTGACAAAGTAGGTTCATTCTCAAGGATAGGGATCTCGACCCTAAAAGCATTAATATCAGTATCCACAAAACATGTAATCTCATTATCAATATTCCTTTCAATCATGTGGCATACTCTTGGTTCTCGCTCAATCTTGACAAACTGATCATCAATCTTGAAAGTGGCATAGGATAGATCACACTGTAAACTTCCACGCATGGAAATACTCCACCTTCTAGATAGTAGCATCCCATAATGAGGAGGGATGTCCACCACCAAAAAACTCATTGTTAACTCTTTCTCTAGATATGCTGCCAACCTATATGGCATTGCATTGATAGTCCCAATGACTGGTACCTCCCTTTGATCCATTGCACAACATCTACCTTGCACTGTATCAACTTTAAGGCCCAACTTCTCCATGATTTTGAAAGGCATAATAGTATTAGAGGCACCACTATCAATCATACAATTTCTTAACTTCATTCCATTCATAAGGACACTTAAAAAGAATGGATCAATGTTCTCAAGGCTAGCATTGATAGAATTGTCCAAATATATAGGAGGAATTTGAGATACAATTCCCTGAGCAGCAACACCTTTCAAAGCTTTATCCTAAGATCCATTGCATGAAACATCATTGTTATGAACATTATCTACCCATGCAATAGCTCTGTCTTTGTGTTCAGGGATCCTCAACAATTTTGACAATGGAACTTTAACTATAATTTGGGACAATACAGCTAACATATCAACAGGAGCAGAGGAAGGAATCTCAATCTGCACTACCTTAGTATCCTTTTGTTTGTTTGATACATTAGGTGTATTGGCCACCCTCATTTTTTCAATCTTAGCCATTGTGTTAACTGGCTTATCAATCTCACTAGAAGTCTTTTCAACTCCAACTCCCCTAGGTTCACAATTCTTACCTTTTACATTCTTGAATTTCACCATGTGATCACCTTTTGACTTGTTCTCATTAGTCTCTCTGGAGTTGGTATTGTTTATAAACATTCATGCAACTTTCTCATTTGTATTCCTTGCCACCATGCCTCTAGTTTGCACTTGGGCAATCATTTCTGTAGTAATCCTATCCATCTCTTCTCTAGAAGGTCTTCTTAAATTTACTGGCTCAGAAGAAGAGTTCATGTTACATGTCTTCTTATCAATATCTTCACTATCAGAAAAAACCTCTTGATGAAAAAGGACCTGATTGTGTCTCTTCACATTTACATCTACTTCTTCATCAAAATTAGAATCATCTTCATATCCTAGATATGAAGTAGCCATGTTGCATCCAACATCATCTTGATCTTCTTCTTGATCTATCTCCTCATCACCACAATCTTGATTTGCAGCCATAGAATGTGCAACCACACAATGCTCTGCAGAATGAGGGGACTGGCATGCAACACACCAAGGTATGTCCTCCATGACATTTATTGAAGCTTTTTGTAGAGGGTTAGGGACACCTTTGTCATTGTTTCCTCTTGCAACAGGGACAACAGGCTTGCCATCCTTCCATTGGGTGTTGTAGGGGTAGTTCTAAAATCTATTCTGCTTATTGAAATTGTTGTTGAACTGAGGCCTTTCATTGGTAGGAGCACTGATGTTCCTATTTTTAGGTGCCTTAAAATTCTTCAACGCACTGAGCACCTTATCCAATTTATCTTCTTCTTGCCTCCTAGTTCCAACATTCCTATCATTTTCTTTTTTGTATTTCTTGTCCCCAAACAACTTAGGGTCATCTCTCTTCCCACCCAACTTCCCTGATATTTTCATATTGTTCTCAATATTGATAGAAATCTTAAAAGCATCTCTGAGAGTTCTTGGCTCTTTGTCCCTCAACAAGTATCCCATCTTTCCATCAAATGCATTGAAGTATGTAGTTAAACAAACATTGTCATCTAGCCGCATAACTTGGAACAATTTATGCATGCCCTTCTAAAATATCATGTTGAATTCAGTTGCAGTCTCATTCTAATTTTTCCTTATGGTATTGAATTCATTTAACATGAAACTAGCATTACGCCTATCACCATACTGCTCTTTAAAAGACCTCTCAAAAGAATCCCAAGTATCAATACATTTATTAGGAAGTCTCTTAAACCAATCTCTAGCATCCTCCATTAGAGATTGAACAAACAATTTCATGACTACTTCCTCATGCTCAACCTCATAATCATTAAGCATATCAACAAATAGCCTAAGATGCTCCTCATAACTAATAGCATTATTACTAGAAAACTTAGGTACCTTATCTCTTATATCATTTGGAAAAACATTTGGGTAGCCTGGTATCCCATCAAAACTAATTTTCCTATAGCCTTCTAATTGCATAGGTCTTCTTTGAAAACTTGAACTAGTGTTAACCCTAGGATCAACATTTGCATTTTCATTTCCATCTACTTGTGCATTTGATTGCTGTTTAGGATCAACACCTATCCTAGCAGATGAAGAAGGAATTGAACTAGTAGTAGCAATACTAAGTGGAATAGTAGTAGTCATAGATGGCATACCTAGTTCAGTAATAGATGGACCAAGAGCATTTGCAGATGAAGCCTTCAAGAATTGGATCTTTCTTCTCTTTTCTGCAATGGAAGCTTCAATTTCAGCCTTTTCTAATTCTCTTGCAAGGTCCTCATCTTCTTTTCTTCTTCTTTCTATCTCTGTGTCCTTATTTGAATTGGGTGGTGGGACCCTTGGTATTGTCAATGATATGCTTGTTTGATGTCCCACCATATTTTGCTTTCATTTCTCACTAGTGGAAATAGTAGGCCTAGTGATCTCATGCCCATCTTTATCTTTAGGGAGGGAAGCATAAATTTGAACCTGTCTAACCACATGGCCCTCCTTATCAAATTCATGATCTTGCAGTAAGCGCTCCTGCTCACTCCTCAAAGCATCAAGATCACCAAAGACATCATGGTGCAAAGTCTTACGACTAGAAGCAAGCATCTTGTTTCTCTCCTTCATTTCATTAATCTTTCTAAGGAGAGGCTATCTTTCTATTAGAGCATTCACCTTTTCAACTTATCTCTCCTCTTGTAACCTCTTATGCATGGCATCCTACTCTGCCAACTACAATCTTAGTGCATTTAAATCATTGGGTCTACCATAATGTCATCAGAACCTGATGACACATCCATATCAGTAAGGTTTTGATATGGGAAATGGACTTGCCGTGGTCTCATGGGCTCCCTTCTAAAATTATCTTCATCAAGATCTAAATCAATCTCCAAACCCATCTCTTTGGCTTGTTCATTCTGACCTGCAGGCAATGGACCCTTGTCTTGAAATACAGCCTCTGGGGTATCATAAAATCTATCTTCAGAGCGACCACCATCTGATCTAGAAATGCTATCTTGTGAACCTTCCTCACTTGAGGAAACATGTGGTGCCCTACCTTTGGTATTTCTTTGTTGTCTTATGGGAGTACTAGTAGACTCACCATTTCTTCTGATCCAACTCTTCTTCTCTTGTCTAGGCAATTGTTCCAGGGTGACCTCCAGATTCTTTCTGACAAAGGACCTAGTATTCCTCCTTTTGTCCATCTTATATAGTATGACAATGGTTCTAAACTCTTGAGTCACCACCCACCTAGATGGGGAAACCTTTAACTGAACACCACAGGAAAACAAGAGTGCACTTTGAAAACCTTTATCTCTAGACTCTCCCCAGTAGAGTCACCATTTTGTTGGGAGTTCCCTTTGATCTTCAACTTGTAGATTTATACTTTGATGGATAATTTTAATATGACTTTGACTCTATCACCACTCCAAAGTTGACAAGGAAGAGGGCCAATTAACAAGGATCAACAATGAGATCCTCCTACACTTTGAGCCTTAATGCTCAGGTGGGTGTACCCTTGACTCACTTATCCAAAGGAGTCTCAAAACAATATGCAACTATATCCTTTACTAACTAACTGAAAGATATTATCATTTAAATTTGGGTGTGTGTGGCTGATGACAATGAAATGCCTCCAGAGGATGGACCAGTGCCTTAACCTAGGGCAAATAGTCACCCAATTACATACATCAACTGAAGATCTTAAATCAAACACTGCTGGGCTCAGGATAAGTGCTTTGCCTATTACCCCTCTCCCTCAAACATAAGGACATCAGATTCTTACTTGGTTGTAAACTCACTGAACTCACCTAAAAGACTTTAATCCCAACTTTGTTAGGAACTTAGAGATGACTTCACAATACTCTTTGTTTACCATATGTTAATACACTTTGTGACACTAACATATATGAGCTCAGAACCGAAACAAGAAGACATACACAAATGCAAGATTGGAACTCAATAGCATTCTCATTAACATATTTAAGATCAATATACAATCAGAGCAACAAAAAGATAGGAAAAAGACCCAAAATCCAGCTCCTCTTTCAGTATAATACCATCAACAACCAGGGACCAAAAAGAAAGTTTTTGGAACTGTTACAAAATCAAAATTGCTACCATATATACCCCTTAGTCATCTTGGAAACCTAAAATAGGTTGCAAAAAGCTACAAATGACTAGGGTTAGGGTTTCAACCACCCAACCCACTGAAAACAGTCAAAAATTTAAATACAGGGGAAGAAACCCAGGCAACTAGGAGAAAAAAAATCCAAGAGTGATCCTCAATCATGATAATTTCATTGAGAAGGTACTGAGAACCATAAAAATGCCCAAAATGTCAACTTTTTCGGTCACCTGCAACATGCCTCGAGCACAAAAAACATAGTACAGACCCCTGCAGATGATCATGGAACACCCTGGACCACACTGCAACGGCAAACAAATCATCTCTTACCAGCTCCAGTTGCTTCTACATTCAATTTTGGTCCTTCTGGTCGTAGGAAACCCTCAAAAATTTGAATTTGAAATCAAATGGTCACTTCCATGGCACCAACGACAAATTGGTGGTCCACATTTGAATCTCGATCAACTTTAAGTCTTGACTATTAGATCTCTCTTTTTCGTGGTCTTTATGATTTTTCACTTAATAGGACCCTAGCCAAACTTAATGAATTGGAGACTGAAGGATACCTCCAAGTTGTAGAATGCATTATGTCTCCGCCAGATAGTTTAACGATTATGCAAATGCTTGTTCACTGAACCACTAAAACATTTAGAGAACTGTCATCTTTCTTCGTGAATGAGCAAGTCTTTGAAAATTTGTTAGGCTGCTAAAACTTTATCCAAACTGCCAAAAGACTGAGGAAATTTTACTAGGCCCGCATCAAGAAGATTGACGATTGTCTCATCTTCACATAGACCTCCAAGATTCCTCTAGATCATGAGACAACCGTTGGATGAAGAATCTTACCTTGCCCTGACAACCCTTTGACACCGAAAGAGATCAATGGTTGTCTTAAGTTCGCATGTGTCAGAAGAAACCTATCAGATTACATGCCAACTGTTGATGCTCTGCAAATGTCAGAACCCACTGGACCTCAAAAAACCTAGCCCCATTGACAACATGCCTAGTCACCCTATGTGGACCAATCAAATACCACCAAATCAACACACCTGGCAAGTGGACCCGCCGCACTTTATCCCTTCTGAAAAAGGTAGAATCGACGGTCGGTGCATGATCTTAAACCTTTGACACATCCCATAAGATCATGCACCCATTGTTGATTTTCTGACAATGTCATGACCCTCTGACGCATCTGGAAACCAGGTCCCACTAACAACTGCCACTGTATTAATACATGGACCAATGAGAATCTACCATTTGTGCATACGTGTCATTTTGGACCCACCTGTTTGAGAAACTTTTCCATAAAGGAGAATCAATGACCGTCGCAAAAGCGCAAGCCTCTGACAAAACCCTTGCACTTTTGTGACAACCGTTGGATCAAGATGGTGTCAGACGGCCGGACCTAGGAAATATTAAGCCAAAACATAGGAAAAATAATTGCTGAGACTTAGGCTTTAGGGAAAATTTTAGGCACTGAGGACTATAGGAAAAATTAAAAGTCGCTAGGGGTAAAACTTAGGAAGAAAATAAACGGGGGGCTGACCAAAATAAAACCTTTAGTCGCAAGATCGCTTAACATAAAAAAGGTTCACGCGATCATGCGACAAAGAGGTTAACCATGTAGCACATGCGTAAGAGGACTTTTAAGTGGCCTGAATAAAGTAACATGAAATTGGAACAAGGCCAGGGTTTTTCTTACCAATGGCTATATTTTCAAAAATTTGAACCAAGGGTTTATGCGAGAGACCTAAAAACAACTGTAGAGACCAGGGGAAAATTGCTATAGCCATGAAATTTTTTGCACGTGCTAACAAGAACATCATCAAATTTTTCATCTTCATCTCTATCAAATGTATCAGTAACAACTAGTGGCACTAGATTCCATGTGCCTACATATCCACGATCTTGATTGATACATTCCTCATAATTGTTAGCGATGCAGTGGCAACAAAAGCATGAGTAGTCCCTAGTGTTCAATATCCAATTGTGATGATTCGTACTCATTACTTAATGTAAAGATCATGTCTTTTCTATCCTATTGCAACCATGCATAATTTTTCTATCCACACTTGAACAAATGCATATATAATACATTCTATATAAATATAATTTGAATAAAAAATATCATAAAATTTTTAAACACTTTCAAATAATTTAAAAATGTGTGCATACCTTTTATCTCCCAAAATTTTCTATATGGCACCACCTGAGTCAATCTTGATGACGTTTCATTCTCATTTGGTGTGAAATGTGTCTTGCACCATTCAACCACATCATGTGCATTTTTTATATGCACTCCCTTATAATTCATTTGATACTTTCATATAGCATGTTTGATGCAAGCTTCGACACCATCATGTTCGCCTTTTCCATGTCCACTCTCAAAGAAACTCCAGACATGTGGTATGTTTTCATTACGATGATATTTACATAGTGCATAAAGTGGTCTTGATGATTTGAATTGTGCAACACATCCATCTGACCAAACATAATGTTTATCAATTTTTATACCTCTTTCTTTCAAATTTGCAAAAAACATCTTGAAGCAGTGTTCCACATAATGAATGTCATGCTCTCTATCATCACTTATATAAAAATAATATTCCTTCTTGATGACCCGTGCTTAAAATGTGCTTTGAATACCATCCAAATCTAATTGTGCATGTCGATAACACACATGTACCATAATAGTAATTTTCTCTGAAAAATAGTATTCTGACTGAATTTCCTTTTGATGAACAAAAGAATAATTTTCTACAAAATCAACAACTGATATAACAGTTCCAAGTGGGAAATTGTCTCTCAGTGTTTGGAATTGTTGTGTTTGCTACTTTGCAAAAATAGCATGATGAATGTAGGTTGAATCAATTTTTAAAATTTTTCCATAAATACTCCAACATTTATCTCCTCTTCAACATATTCTAACCTTTTGGATTCTTTCCCAAATTTTGTTTCATTCTTTACATATTTGTAACTCTTGCAATTTACCATCTTTGTTACATCAATATTTTCATTTTTCAAAGGAAAAAGAGACAAATCGGCACATGTTTGGCATATTCCTTTTATGCAATTTATTTGTCCAGCTACATCATCTCTTTTGTCACATAAAATGGATGAGATGAACTCACTTCGTTTAGTAGGAGGAGCCTTTTCAAAACCATAAGTGTCTTCTACAAACTTTCAAAAAACCTGATAGTGGAGATCAAATTCAATATTATAACGACAACAACACGTTTCAAACACTTTGTTTGTCCTGATATAATATGACTTCAATCTTTCAAAGATTGTTTGCCCAATCTTTATATTAGGATTTGAACTACAAAATGACACATACATTTCATGTTGTGTTGTGTCCAACCAATGTTTTGTATGATATTCATATTGATTAGCTAAAATTCTATGTCCGATAACATCTCTAGTGTTTGATGAGGGATGTGTATTATCATTCCAAAATGATGTGACCAAACTTTTTGTTCCTTTATCAATCCTATCAGAATGAGGAGCTCTACAAATGATTTCCCAATTGCCTTCCAAGGTGCTATTATCCAAAAGTATTCTCCTATTAACATATCATGATATTGTTTTCCTATCAAAACCAAACTAAGATGAAACTAAAGATATCCGTCTTTTTCATCCCATAGTGTTACCTACAATGGATGTCAACATAACTTTTCTTGTAATGGACTTATCTATAGTTCGAGATCGCTTCCCTAGCTGGTTCAAACCTTTCTTAAGATTTTCAATCATATCACTTTGCATGTCAACAACTTTTCTCTTCTTTGATGATGTGTCTATACCCAATAATTTTAATGCCCCTTCCAACTTTTTGTTTATAAGTGAAAGCAATTGAGCTTGTTCAAGTGTTTCAAAATTATCAAATTTACCCAATATTTCTCTTGCTATCATTTTCATTGATCTCTTCTTAGGAAGACTTAAGTGTTGAACATTAGCAAGTGATCTCAAATTGTCCACATCCATTGTAAGTAAATGATCTAAGTTTCTATAATTAATATTTTTCTTTACAGTTTGAGCTAAAATTAAAAGTTCATCGATACTAGTAGGAGGCATTTGATGTTGACCATTCTCCAAAATCAATTGTTTGAGCTTCTGTAGGGAGTAATCCCGACCCATCTTCAATGTGCAATTCTTTGACTTGACTTGATCCTCCTACTTCAGCTTGTCTTTCAGCTTCTTTAGTTTTATGATAATATGTCAATGCAACTTCACAATTTCTTTGTTCAGTACCGGGTGACCTTTTTCTAGAAGATTTACTTTTTCTTCCCTTCTTGTTCCCCATTTCTTTGAGCTCCAAAAAATGTCTTCCACAAGATTGTCAACACAAATTTCTTCTTCAAAAAATACTTTAACCTAATATTTTTCCTCTCCAAAATTATGTCTTTGAAAAAATAGAAATATCAATCCTCCTTAAAAAAATGCCTTCAATAATAGAAAATGTGAATTTATTAATTGTAATTTGATGTAAAATAGAAATAAAATGTTTTACTTTTATACCATTTAAAAAAAAATTTACAAAATAATTTTACTAGCCAACTTCGCACGAAGTAGATACTTCGTGTGAAGTACCCAAGGAAAAATTTTGGTGGTTGGGATTTTCACTTGAGAGGCTTCGTGCGAAGGGTCTTCACATGAAGCCCCTCAAGTGTCCTCTGTTGGACTACAACTGATTTGGAATTTGATTGAAGAATCCATGATTAAAGATCACTAAGGAGTTGCTGATTAGATATGTAATATGATTAAATCAGTATTATGCTGTCATTGATGTCAACTAGTTTGACAACACTTATCTTGTAAGTTACTATACTGAGACATCTGAAGAAAGGTGAAAGAGATGAAGAACAAAGAAATCTACATGAGAAAGATGTACATGACAGATGAGGATAAGGAACACATTGAGTAACTTGTTGATGAGTCTATGACTTGATGATATTGACTTTATTATGTTGCATTCATCTATGAGGAAGTATAGAGCTGAAAGACACAAAGCAGTGTTGTTGGTAAATGAAGTATTTCTAGTATACACCGATGGAGTGTAGTGTATACCGATCACAGTATTAACCGAGCAATGTTCACCGACGCATTTCTTTGTTAATCGAGCAGAACAGAATGAATTAAATGATTAGTTTAGCCGATAAGATTGATGAGTTGGCAAGAGTATAACATCGAGGTAACAGATAATGTTTGTTACACAGATTAACATCTGACAAAATTCAGGAAAGATCTAAAGGATGAAAATCAAATGTGTTATTGACACAAGTGTCAAGAAAGTTTGAAGCGACAAAATCTATGAATGTCGTTAAGCGGAAAAATCTGATGGTGGAGAAGAAAATGATTTACTCATCTATATAAGAGACTAGAATTTCATTATGGAATGATGCTAGAAGAAGTAGAAACTGCAGGAATATCGCGTGAACAAGGTTTTCATGCATTCTGATCATACTAGTTAAGTAAGAACTGAGCTGCAGAACAATTACTGAGCTACAAAGAGAAATTACCGACAGATAGTAAGTTGATATAATATTGAATCTGAAGTGAAATATTGATCAGAAGGATTTGTATGGACCGAATATTAATCTGTAATCTGCAATTGAAGTTGTATTAAGGCAGGTCATTTACTGTTACATATTTAACCGTTGTAAACAGTTAAAATCTCTTAACTGAGTGGACTCTGAAATTCTTATGATGTATCATTCATAGAATGAACATTGTTATCCTGTCAACCCCATAGTGAATGTTGGTTGGATGATAACTTCTAGTCTAAAATCCTCTAACAAGGTCACACTTGATAGTGTGTTTGTAAACCTTTAACAGGGTTCGGTCTTAACCGACCTCACTTCAGAAGAGTGAACAATTTTGGGTTGCCGGTCCTAGGTAGTTTTACCCTTTACAGGGTTTCCACATTAAATCTCATGTTATGTGTTGATTGTGATGTTTGTTTGTTATCATACTTTTCATGTTACATGTTAGATTTGATCGGTAACTATTATGGTATTAGACTGGTAATTGGTAAAAGAACAGACAGTGAAAGTAATCATTGTTTACCGATGAGTAGAAATTGAAGAAATAGTTTTGAATTATACATTTTGTTTTGGGACACTGGATAACTGATTCACCCCCCCTCTCAATTATTCTAACAATTGGTATCAAAGCACTAGTTGCTTAGAACAGAGTTTTAAGGACTTCAACATAAAGTTCTCAAGATGTATAAGAGGGAAGTACCAAAACTGAACAAAGAGAACTTCACAGTATGGAAAAGCCAGATGAAGTTGCACATATTTGGAATTGGGAATTTTGCATTAGATCTAATGGAGAATGGCTACATACAACTGCCCACTGGTCCCTTAGCTCTTGATCAACTGAAGGACAAGCATGAACATAATGTCACTATAATGGAACTTGCTGCTACCTGTACTGACACTAAATTTGAAGATATTAAGACATGCACGACTACCAAAGCAATGTGGGATAAATTAACACTAATATATAGTGAAGATCTAAATGTTAAAAGAGCTCGAGCTGAAAGCCTAAGAGACAGATTTGATGATATGAGAATGAAAGAAGGTGAGAACATTGTACAATATTCAAATAGATTAAAATAGGTGGTACATGCTATTAGAGCATCTGATGGAGTGATCGATGATGAAACAGTGATAAGCAAGATTCTCAGAACTTTGCTGCTAGTTTATGCAATCAGGATCTCAGCAATTCATGAAACAAGAGCTACATCCAACCTTACTCTTGACACTCTGATTGGTAAACTTACAAATTTTGAATTAAACAATTTTGATAATAGTGTTGTTCCTTCTGTTGAATCCATTTTCATGTCTTCTTTGAAGATTGGAAAGTCTAGGAGGAATAGTAAGAATTATGATAGTGATGATAATACCGATAATGAACTTGATGAGCTTGAAGCTCTTATGGCCAGAAGATTGCCCAAAGGAAAAGGAAGGTATAGAGGTAAGCTACCTTTGGCATGTTTTAACTATAAAGAAGTCGGTCACATCACTGCTAGATTTCCTTAGAAGAAAGATGATGATAGATCCAAAGACCGATCTGAAGGAAGCTATGGGAGAAGAGTCAACAGAGGCTACCGAAACAACAACAGAGACAACCGAGATGAAAAAGGCAAAAAGGTATGTTACATAGCCAAAGACATTGAAACTGAATTTGATTTTGATGATGATATAGAAGTTGTATTTTTTGCTATGAAAGATGACTCAGAGGAAGAAGAGAAACATGAAGAGACAACACTAATCTCTAAAGTAAGCAGAAATGATACATGGATCATAGACAGTGGCTGTACACATCATATGACCTATGATGTAGAGAAGTTTGATCATCTTGTTGAATATAATGGAGGATCTATGAGAATGGGAAATGATGCACCTTGTATGGTAAGTGGTAAAGGTTCACTGATGATCAATGACAGAGTACAATGTGAAAATGCATACTGGGTAGATGGATTGAACTATAATTTGTTAAGTGTGGCTCAGCTGAACAATTCAGGCCACCGACTGGATTTTGAGAGAAAAAAGGTGAAGATCTATGATGATGAAGGAAGACTTATCAAAACTGGTACACAATCCAGAGGTAATCTATTCTATCTTGATATGGATCAGTCTTCTTATTTGTTAATAAAGGATGAAGATGCTTGGTTGTGGCACATAAGGTTATGCCATGTGAACTTTGACAACATGATCAAGATGAGTAAAAAGAAAAGAGTTAGAGGATTTCCTAACTTGACAAAACTTGATCATGCCATGTGCCATGAATGTCTATCAGAAAGGTAAGATGGCTAAGTCTAGCTTTATAAGTAAAGACTACTCAACAAAGAAGATACTTGAGTTGGTTCATACCAACCTATGTGGTCCTATGAGAACTCATAGCTATTCTGGTGATAGATATTTTATTCTTTTTGTTGATGACTATATTAGACTGATGACTATTATGTTCCTGAAAGAGAAATCTGAAGCCTTTAAAATGTTTAAGTGGTATAAAGCTAAGGTAGAGAAAGAAACTGGAAATGAAATAAAATGCTTAAGATCTGATAGAGGAGGTGAATTTATCTTTGACGAATTTACTAATTTCTGTAATGAGCATGGAATTAAAAGATAGGTCTCTACACCGAGGACACCTCAGCAAAATGGCATTGCTAAAAGAAGGAACAGGTCTATAATTGACTATGCTAGAACATTGATGATACAAAAGAATGTTGCTTAGACATATTGGAGGGAAGCTATTAGCACAACTGTGTATGTTCTTAACCGAGTACAACTAAAGAAGGACACCAATCGAACACCTTATGAGCTATGGTTTGGACACAAACCTACTGTAAGTTATTTTAGAATTTTTGGAAGTAAATGCTTTATTTTGAAAGATGAAAGAAATGGAAAATTTGATTCTAAAGGAGATGAAGGGATATTTCTAGGATATTCCACTACAAGTAAAGCATATAAATGTTTGAATAAGGTTACAAATAAGATAGTTGAAAGTGCTAATGTTTGTGTTGATGAGTTTGATAACAAGAACATAGAGGAAAGTACAAAGGAACCAGAAGACTATGGTAGATTCACTTACATTGAACATCCAGAGTATCTACCGATGTTGCAAGCTGTGACAACCGGTCAACAGAGAAACAATACAGGACAACATGCAACACCAACCGATGAACAAGATGGAGCTACCGAGCAAGGAAATGACCTTGAACAGGGTGAGCAAGAAAGGAGAAATCAAGTTTTGGCTAGTTTTGTTAGAAGACATCATCCTGAGACACAAATCATTGGAGACAGACACGCTGGAATGCAAACTAGAAGCAAAACAAGACAAGGTATATGTTTAGTTTGTGAATTTGAACCTAAAAATGTGAAAGTTGCATTAGATAATGAAGAATGGGTTAATGCAATGAAGGAGGAAATAGAGAAAATAAAGAAGAACAAAACCTAGTCCTTAGTACCCCGACCTAAAGATAAGAATATTATTGGTACTAAGTGGATATTCAGGAATAAACTGAATGAAAATGGTGAAGTCACAAGAAATAAAGCTAGATTGGTATGCAAGGGATATGCACAGGAAGAAGGCATTGACTATGGTGAAAAATTTGCACCTATTGCTAGATTGGAAGGAGTTAGAATGCTACTTGCATATGCTGCACACAAGAAATTCAAAGTCTATCAAATGGATGTGAAGTCAACATTTTTGAATGGTATACTTGAAGAAGAGGTCTACATCGAACAACCTGAAGGATTTTTTGATCCCAACAATAAAGACATGGTATGTAGATTACATAAAGCTTTATATGGTTTGAAGCAAGCACCTAGAGCATGGTATAAAAGACTACATACTTACTTGTTAAGTATTGGATTTGTTAGAACAAGTGAAAAAATCAATCTGTATATGAAAGGTGACACTGATGGTACTATTATCATTGCTAAAATATTTGTTGATGATATTATTTTTGGAGGTCAAGATCTTGTATGCAAGACATTTGTTGATGAAATGCAAAAGGAATTTGAAATGTCTATGTTTGGAGAGATTAAGTTCTTTCTTGGACTACAAGTGATTCAACAGAGTGATGGAATATTCATCACACAATCTAAATACATAAAGGAAGTACTAAAGACATTTGGCATGGAAGATGCTAAACTTGTGGGAACACCAATGGCTACTGAATGCAAATTGACAAAGGAGGATGAAACTACAGAGGTAAATTAGACACTTTACCGATCCATGATTGGTAAGTTAATGTACGTAGTTCATAGTAGACTAGATATAACACATGCTGTGGATCTTGTTGCAAGATTTTTTGCTAATACTAGAGAATCACACATGATAGCTACAAAAAGGATCTTAAGATACCTAAAGAAAATAGAGAATTATGGATTATGGTATCCTAAGGAAGGGAAGTTTGATCTGAAAGTTTACACTAATGCTGATTGGGCTGGAAATGTGGATGATAGAAAAAGCACCACTAGAGGAGCATTTTTCTTTGGTGAAAGACTTGTAACTTGGACAAGTAAAAAATAGGCTTGTATTTCTCAGTCTACAGCTAAAGTAGAGTATGTTGTTGTTGCTACTAACTGTTCAAACATTGCATATATCAAACAAGTGTTGGAAGGGATGAATGAGGTAATCACTGACCCGGTGATTATATATTGTGACAACACTAGTGCTATTAATATTTCAAAGAATCCTATGATGCACTCTAAGATAGCATATATCTATTAAGTATCATTACTTAAGAGAACAAGTGCAAGAGAAGCAAGTGAAGTTAGAATTTGTCACATCTAAAGAACAACTTGCAGATATCTTTACAAAGCCTCTACTGAAGGACACATTTGAATACTTGAGGACTAGACTTGGGGTCCGTCCCCTGTCTATCAGTCACTAAGGTGATCTAATTGTTGCATTAGCCTACTTTTATCAGAAGATCATTCATGTTGATGTAGCATAGTTCACACTTTGAATCATGTTCAAGGTTGTGATTAAGTTTGGAGAACTTGAACCGATTGGAATATCAGTATACAAAGATACAGAGGAAGACATAATTGTTTGTTTATTTGTTTCTTTGGCATTGTTGTCAAAGGGAGAGATAAATAATATGAAAAGGGACAAGCACCGATGAGAACTATCTAAGGGAGAGACAATCTGAATGAGACAGAGTATTGAAGATCAGTTACAGAGAACAAAAGCAGGAACATGAGAACTGAAAAGATCACAATTACAGAATGGTAAAGTTGTATTTCTAATGCTATTTAGTAATGTAGTGATTAAACATATTAAGTCTATTCGAATTACAACATTTTGTTCACAAAGTTGTAGAATATATGTTTGGTACATTTCATATTACTTGAGTTGCCATCAATGCCAAAGGGAGAGATTGTTGGACTACAACTGATTTAAAATCTGATTGAAGAATCCATGATTAAAGATCACTAAGGAGTTGTTGATTAGATATGTAATATGATTAAATCAGTATTATGTTTTCATTGATGTCAACTAGTTTGACAACACTTATCTTGTAAGTTACTATACCGAGACATCTGAAGAAAGGTGAAAGAGATGAAGAACAGAGAAATCTACATGAGAAAGATGTACATGACAGATGAGGATAAGGAACACATTGAGTAACTTGTTGTTGAGTCTATGACTTGATGATATTAACTTTATTATGTTGCATTCATCTATGATGAAGTATAGAGCTGAAAGACACAAAGTAGTGTTGTCGGTAAATGAAGCATTTATAGTATACACCGATGGAGTAGTGTATACCAATCATAGTATTAACTGAGCAGTGTTCACTGATGCATTTCTTTGTTAACTGAGTGAAACAGAATGAATTAAATGATTAGTTTAGCCGATAAGATTGATGAGCTGGCAAGAGTATAACGTCAAGGTAACGGATAATGTTTGTTACACAGATTGACGATTGACAAAATTCAGGAAAGATCTAAAGGATGAGAATCAAATGTGTTATTGACACAAGTGTCGAGAAAGTTTGAAGTAGCAAAATCTATGAATGTGGTTAAGAGGAAAAATCTGATGGTGGAGAAGAAAATGATTTACTTGTCTATATAAGAGACTGGAATTTCATTATGGAATGATGTCGAAAGAATTAGAAGCTGTAGGAATATCTTGTGAACAAGGTTTTCATGCATTCTGATCATAAGTAAGAACCGAGCTGCAGAACAATTACCGAGCTACAAAGAGCAATTACCAATAGACAGTAAGTTGATATAGTATTGAATCTAAAGTGAAATATTGATCAGAAGGATTTGTATGGATTGGATATTGATCTGTAATCTGCAATTTAAGTTGTATTAAGGTAGGTCATTTACTGTTACATATTTAACCATTGTAAACAGTTAAAATCTCTTAACCGAGTGGACTCTGAAAGTCTTATGATGTATCATTCATAGAATGAAAATTGTTATCCTGTCAACCCCATAGTGAATGCTGGTTAGATGATAACTTCTAGTCTAAAATCCTCTAACAAGGTCACACCTGACAGTGTGTTTGTAAACCTTTAACAAGGTTGGATCTTAACTGACCTCACTTCAGAAGAGTGAACAATTTTGGGTTGCCGGTCCCAGGTGGTTTTTCCCTTTACAGGGTTTCCACGTTAAATCTCTTGTGTTATGTGTTGATTGTGATGTTTTTTTGTTATCATACTTTTCATGTTACATGTTAGATTTGATCGGTAACTATTATGGTATTAGACTGGTAATCGGTAAAAGAACAGACAGTGAAAGTAATCATTGTTTACCGACGAGCAGAAATTGAAGAAATAGTTTTGAATTATACATTTTTTTTGGGACATTGGATAACTGATTCACCCCCCCTCTCAGTTATTCTAACATCCTCATGCGAAGGGGGTTTTCGCACGAAGACCCCAAAATTGAGATTTTGCCCTTAGAAAGCAACGTAACTGCAGAAAAATGGTCTTCCGGGGCCTAAAAAAAGGACTAAACAAGATGATTTTTTCAAAAAAATGATGTCAAATGATGCTATTCAAAACAATCTTTCTAATGAATATAATTTTAATACATATTGAGTTCATTATCACTTTTAAATATTACATTAACTAAACATAGGTTGTTTGGTCATTCAACAACCTGTCTCTTCAAGACTTCGGGAAAAATAGTAAATGATAAGAAAAAAATTATAAAAAATATGTAGGAAAAGCATATTTGTGTTACCTTTCTAGGAAAAAAAGAAAAAATGAATTTCGATATACACAGATCAAGTTAGAGCGATCCAAGTGACCTTATGTCTAAATTATAGTTACTGTCACTTTAAAACTTAATAAACTATGAAATATTGATCCAAAATGAATAAAACCAATTGCATCCTTTAGATATTGAAGTTAAAAATATAATCTCAAAAGAATTACATCGTTATCATATTTAAAAAAAAAGTTATGCTGATCCAAGTGATAGTAACTCCTTTAAAACATAGTTTTTTCACGCAAACCACTTTTAGAAGGAGAAGGAAAAATGAATTTAAATGATTTAAAAAAAATAAAAATAAAATATTTAGAAACTAGAAAGAAAATTCTAAAAGACTCTAGTTTACATCATCTTCAAATTCCTTACAGTTTTGCGGCAACATATGTTCGAAAGTGAAGTTTTTTCTCGAATGTTGAGCTCTGTGTCAAAGTTGGCCAAAAAGTGGGACTCACTATTGTGGGACCACCTAGAAAATGTGTGACTGTTTGTAAACAACAACGACATAATATTGCTGTGCTTAATTTGATAATATATATATTTTTTAAATAACTAAATTTTCTATCGCTTTTTCAATGAACAAAGAATAGACATATCGACGAGAGTGCTATATAGTCGACGTTTATTCCGATGATTTCTAGTCACAATTTTGATGACAGCCGATGACTCTTCTGACCAACATTGGTCATAGAGATAAACGGTATAACTGATAATTCTTCCAAGTTGAAGCGATTATTTTGACGTCGTTGCCGTTGATAATTCAACCACTGCTGACATCACAATTTTGATGGAGGTTTGATGTGTCATATTATCGATGAAAAAACTTTGACAACCGTTATGTTCTCTTGGTCGACCAATTGGTATCGAAAATTTGACTAATCCTCATCGAAAAACAAGCTAAAATTTACTAGTGTCACCTAACTCACCATAGATTTGATAAACCAATCAAATCACTCATTGCCAATCATAGATTGTTCTAGCAGTTGCCTTGTCACACTTTAATCATTCATAACTTACACAAATAATATAAATGTAGACACCAAAATTTGTCCTAACAATTACCCTTATTCTAGCCAATTAAATAGATATTTATTATTTATTTAATAATTAACCTTATTCTACCTTTAAATAAATAAATTTACATTTATTTAGTTACACTCCTCTTTATCTCTTATCCTTGATTAAATAAATTTACATTTATTTAATTTTATCCTATCTCATTTCCCCTCATCCCAATCCTCCATTTAATTAAGTAAATGACCTAGTTTATTTAATTAATCCCCTCTTATCCCACTTGGAATTAAATATTGTATTTAATTCTATTTGAGCACATGGCTCCTAAATTTAACCCTCACCTAACCTCACCTCCCTAACCTAACCCATCCTTCTAATCCAAGTCAACCCACTTTCCTACTAATTAATCTTAATCTCCCTCCTAATCCCATCCTAATCATTTGCACAACCTTAATCTAAGGATTAAAAAATCCTAACCCAAACCCAAGTCACATGTGACTCTTACACATTTGTCTCCCACATGTCATTGACATGTCACTTTCCAAATTTTCTCACACATGTGTGAGCAACCTTGGTTCTCTCATCCTCTTCCATCTTTTGACCCATGTCATTGGCATGTCATTTTCTAAAGTTTCTCACACATGTGTGAGAAACCTTGGTTTTCCCATCCTCTTACATCTCTTGACCTTTGTCGTTGACATGTCACTTTCTCAAGTTGCTCATATGTGTGAGTAACTTTGGCCATCTTACACCTTCTTACACCCTCTTACACATTGTCATGAACATGTCACTTTCAAAGGTTTCTCACACATGTGTGAGAATATTTCCCCCTTTGAATGGTCAAACCCTAATCCACTTGGCCTCTACATGGAATCTACTTGGCCTCCACCCCATGACCACCTCATCAATCCTATGAAATCTTGACCCTTCATCCAACTATCAATTTCAACGGTCCATTTCCTTCAAAATTCTATAAAAGGAGAGTCCTCTCCTCATTTCCATAAGCCTTTTCATACATTGTCATGTTGCAGGGTTTGTGAGAAACCACACACCAACCACAACAAGATCAAACATATTATATTGGGAGGTTTACATTTGTTTTATATTGAGTGATTAAGCTAGTTTCTTAGTTTTATTCATCATATTTACATGTTTATTTCTCCCTATTTTATGAGGTTTTCATGAATATGTAGAATAAGCTTAACTTAAGTTTATTTCTTTAAGTAACATTTTTATGCAATACAAGAAATAATACACTAAGAACACTAGGTCAATACTTGACATAAATGACAAAACAATACCTGATCATCTAAATCACCAAATCTATATCATCTCATCATTTACCATCACATTATCATTTATGACAACAATCACCCCCTTTGGCATTGATGGAAACCTTACAACCATAAACTCTTCTCAACTTGTGTTCTTACATTCTTCAACTCTGAATTGACTATCATCTGTTACAACTGATTGTCTACTTCTCTTTTATCTGCTAACCTTCTCATTGTACATCTCTCCCCCTTTCACAATAACGCCAAAGACACAATACCATATAACACTACATCTCCTTCAGTATTTGCATCATTGACTACTCCCCCTAAGGAGTAGCTCCTCATTACATGAATCCAACAATGATTTTCAATACACAACATTGGATTGATACAACAAAATCACTTTAATTCTTCTCAGGTAAGGGAATGACCCCCAACTTGCCTCTTAGATACTCAAACATATCCTTTGGTAGTGGCTATGTAAAAATATCTGCAACATGCTCCTTAGTTGGCACATACTCCAACTGTACTTCTTTCTCCTAAACTTTCTCTCTAAGAAAATGGTACTTAATTTCAATGTACTTGATCTTAGAGTGCATCATAGGGTTCTTGGATATGTTGATAGAACTAGTGTTATCACAATAGATAATCACCGGTTCATTTTCCTTTTCCTTGATTCCTTCTAACAACTGCTTCATCGAAGCAACTTGAGTGCAATTAATAGTAGCAACAACATATTATGCATCTATAGTAGACTGGGAAATACAATTCTACTTCTTGCTTGTCCATGACACAAGTCTCTTTCCTAGAAAGAAAGCTCCTCCACTTGTGCTCTTCCTATCATCCACATTACCTTCCCAGTCTGCATCAGTGAACACACTCAAGGAAAAATCTCCTTTGTGATCATACCAAAGACCATAATCTTCAGTCCCTTTCAAGTATCTAAAGATTCTCTTCACAACCACCACATGAGATTCCTTTGGATTATGCTGAAGTCTTACAACAATCCTAACTGCATGTGCTATATTAGGTCTACTGTGAACAAAATAATGCAACTTACCAATCATGGATTTTTACAAAGTTTCACTCACCTCTTTAGAATCATATTCCTTGGATAGCTTACAATCAGTCACCATTGGTGTTCCTATTGGTTTAGAATCTTCTAACTCAAAAGTCTTCAGTACTTCCAAGACATACTTTGTCTGGTTGATGTAGATTCCATCACTGAGCTAAGATGTCTGCAATCCAACAAAGAATTTGATCTCATCAAACATGGACATCTTAAATTATTTTCTCATTTTTTCTACAAATGCAATGCTCATGTCATCATTTCCACCAAAAATGATGTCATCCACAAAAACTTCAACAATAAAAAATCTGTCATCTTTTTCAAACTTTAGGTAAACATTGCTATCCTCACTTGTTCTAATAAAAACAATCTTGATTAGTTATGAGTGAAGTCTCTCATACCATGCCCTTGGTGCTTGCTTCAATCCATAAAGCACCTTCTGCAACTTGCACACCAAGTCTTCACCTTCTGATAGTGAAAAACCATTAGGCTGTTCTATGTAAACTTCCTCTTCCAAAATACCATTCAAGAATGCAGATTTAACATCTATTTGGAAAAATTTAAACCTTTATAAGAAGAATATGCTAATAGAATCCTTACTCCTCCAAGTCTAGCCACTTGTGCAAAAGTTTCACCATAATCCAAGCCTTCTTCTTGTGCATATCCCTTAACCACAAGTTTTGCCTTATTCCTGACTACTTCACTATCTTCATCGAGTTTATTATTGAAAACCCACTTAGTTCCTATCACATTCTTTCCAACAAGTCTGGGAACTAGTACCCAAGTATTTTTCTTCTTTATCTGATCTAACTCTTCTTCCATGGCTCTAACCCATTTATCATTCTTCAATGCTTCTCCTAGTGACTTAGGTTCATGTTTAGAAACTAGACACGTACTTTCTCTGATCTTTCTTCTAGTCTAAACACCAACATTCTTATCTCAAATAATATGATTGGTTGAGTGATTAAGATTTACATACCTTGGTATTACTGGTTAAGGTCTAGGAGCCTCTTCTACCGATTGAACTAGTTCATCCATATTATTCTTATTTTTAGCTTCTTGCTCCTCTGGTTGAACATATATAATCCCTTGATCATCTCCTAATTCATTCTTGCTGGAACCATCATTCTACTCTGGGAATTCATCAATCCTCACATTCACACTTTCTATCATTTTGTTGGTTCCCTTGTTTAGACACTTGTAGCTTTTGCTTCTTTTAGAATATCCTAGGAATACTCCCTCATCACTCCCAAGATCAAATTTTCTTGTATTGTCATCTCTCCTTATATAGCATCTACTCCCCAAAAATTTGAAGTATTTCATGCTAGGTGTGTGACCATGCCATAACTCATAAGAAGTCTTATCGATATCCTTCTTCACCTGCACCCGGTTTAATGTATAAACAACAGTGCTGAAAACTTCTCTCCAAAATATTTGGGGCACATCTCTTTGTATCATCATTGTTCTTCTAGCATCAATAATAGATCTATTCCTTCTCTATGCAATCTCATTTTGTTAAGGGGTTCTGAGTGCTAACATTTTCTTCTTGATTCCATGTTCTTTATAAAATTCAGTGAATTCAAAAGATGTGAACTCACCACCTTTGTCAGATCTCAAGCACCTCAGACTCTTACCTATTTCTTTTTCAACTCATGCTTTGAACACCTTAAATAAATAGAATGCATTTGATTTGTCTTTCATAGAAGTAACCCACATCATCCTAGAGTAGTCATCAACAAAAAGTATAAAATACCTATCTCCATAGTAGCTTCTTGTTCTCATAGGACCACATAAATCAGTATGAACTAGATCCTGTGTGTGTGAAAATTGTACTTGATCTATATACAACACTTCAGTAAAACATTAGAGGTTAGCTATAATCAAAATCGTGCAAAATTGAAATCTAATTCAACCAAGCGATTTACTGCCTTCTAGTAGGTGCGAGATTAATGTTCTCAGATTGTTATCAAGATCAGTGACCTAGATGACACCTAAATGAAAGATTTGAATGCAATTGATCTAGATATGAATTGAATGCAATTAAGCTATATTTTTGATATTTTTCTATGCAATAATAATGAAAAACTGATATGAATCTATGCTAATATGGAAATTGATATGCAATGCTAATCTAGAAATGATATGATATGAGAATGAAAATTCTAACAATAATATGAAAGCTATGAATTTGAAATTGATCTCACAAAGCTTTGAATCCTCAAATTTATCTTTCAAGCTCCAATTGTGCAAATTCTCCAAATCTGATATGCTATGATTCCTGTAGAGTTTGCAATTTGCAAGATGAATTATGAAGAGCTGAGCCTTGGTTTTATAAAAATCTAGGGCTTTGGAAAAAGCCAGAAATCATTCAAATAACTCAGGTTGATTTTTGAGGTATTTTTAAATAACAGATAATTAAGTCACAAAAATAATGCAAAAGCACAGTTCAACTCGAATTAGAAGTTTAGATCAACTTTAAAACTCAAAAAGATGTTGAGTTTCAAAAAGCTAACAACTTGCATTGATTTTCCAATTTGAGTTTAACTGGTCCTTGAATGTGCACATGGATAATTATGATTTAATAAATAAATAAAGTGATTTATTCTCAACTTAACTGCTTTTTGAAAATAAATAATTGATTTATGGGTTAATCAATTATTTAATCAAACTTTTATTAAAAACTATATTATTAAATAATGACAACATGCTTTAATTAATTAAATAAGAATTTAATCAATTATTCATAAGATATTAGATTTATTGTCAAAATTAAATAATACAATTAATAATAGATAGAATTAAATTTAATTACACAATTAAGTGGCAAGATATTAAATCTAATTAATTAAATATGAAAATATTCAATTAATCAAACTTAGGATAAATGTGATTTATCGCCAAATAATCATTAAATTAAAGATAATTAAGATAATTAGGAATATTGCTAGGAATATTCCCCGATGCAGAATTTAAGATAATCAATTAGGATTTGATGATGTTTAGATGTGCCTTAGGTTAGGACTTCGATGTCGATTTCATTCGATATGTTGATATAGGAAATTAATGAACTTATAGCCCATTTTTGGGGTATTACATTTTGCCCCTCTTTGAATTACTGTGCGAAGTGCAGTGGTTCAAAGAGAGTCTATGTATGATAGAGATATGAAACTGATTCGAAATTGATAATTCATATGAGACAGAAGCTGATTGATATTGATTTGATATGGAGATAATAGGTCCTGAATGACCAAAGATAATGTTCACTATAGCAGCGATGAACCGAGGATTGCGAAAAAAAGTGTCAAAACACCTAATTCTGAACCTTATGATTGCGAAGAAGTGAGTGACCGGTTCTAGACTTGATTGTCTTAGCAGAACTAGCAGGTATCACATCTGAATCTTTCAGTTGTCGAAGAACCAAGGAAAGAACACTATGATCCGATGGTTGCAAAAACTGATACAGTTTACAAGATTAGGAGAATACTAGATTGATATGGATCTTGATGAATCTGATATGCCCCAAGTGATGATAGATTTGCCCCGAGCGATGAGGTTTTTTGATGAATCAATAACTAGACGTGGTTGTTGTCTTGATTATTGAGGAAGATATGATTTCAAATTTGATTACAGACTTTGAATGATGTGCAATACCATGCCCCCTTCGGGATTAAAATTGAAATCTGACAAGAAAAGTCAGCGTTGAGAGTTCAGAAGCATGTTAATTGATTGGAAAAGTGGTTATACATGTTGAAGAATGCATTCTGCATCGTTGGAAGGTCCCAAAAGACCAAGTTTGACTAGGTTAAACCATGAGTTGACCAAGTTGAAATTTTGATAGTATGATGTAAGATAATCAGTTAAGTTGAATACTGGATTTCTATGATGATTGAAGGTTGATTATGCAAGTAGTTAATAATATAAACAATCTCAGATTTTGATTTTGATCCCGAAAAAGGATTCTACTTGCTATTTCGTTAGAGGAACCTTCATGTGGGATTCAACTCTTGTTAGATTTGAAGATGCGATTTGAAGAATCATTTAAGCATTGAAGTTTGTTTAATCATTGTGAGATCATGCAAACATGAAAAATGCAAAGAGACATGCAAAATGAAATGCAACCTAAGACCTAGGACCTACTCACTGATCATATGTCGATTTGTTATCATCATTGAACTTTTAGGTAACCGGATAAATCAATACAATGCCCACTAGCTATGAAACCATAGACATATGAATATTGATTTGTATGCGCAAGAATCAATACAACACCCATTGGTCAACAACCATGGATATATGAATATTGATTTTATTTTCAGAATGTCGGATTAGATATAAGCACCAAGGCACAAACACCAGGATGACTTGAATATCATGTCCATTTTGATATAGCAATTTGTATAAGCATCAAAACATAAACGTCATGATGACCTGAATACGCCTTGCATGACAAACACATCAAACAGCTAAGAGATTATTCTAAATCCAATGTGAATTACCCGTAGTGACCCTTTATCATTCACATCCTTAGGTAAGATTGCATTTCACAGTAGGAGAAAGAACTCACTCAAAAAGACAATAGTTAGATCAATACTTCTTTGAATCATCTGGGTATCAATGGTCAAGGTACGCATGGCCATCCAATTCAAGATAGAGGCTCTTACAATCAGACACCATTTCAATCCAGAATTTGCAAAGTTGTTAGATTTACACATACAAACATAAGACAAAGAAAAGATTATGCCCCAAGTCATCACTCTCTAAATCCTGTAAAGGACATCATCGAAGAGCTCGAAGGGACACAATATGCAAAAATTTCAATGCGAATCAGTAAGCATACAAGGAGATAAAAGCATGTAAAAAGCATAGATTGTTTTCAGTTTGATGTTTGATTGCATTGTTGTAGATGCAAAATCCTTTCTGGATACGAGACAGACAGACCGACTCCAATGAAGCTTCAAAGGAATCTGACTAGATATGAGATGTCTAAGATATACTAGAGGCCATAGGATATGACATTGATTTCCCCCAAGTGCTAAGCATTGATAGGATACAGACACTTGAGTAGATTGGTGGACAAACTGACTTATTGAAAACTGGAAATGCAAAAACAAACTGGGAGATATGTACAAACTAAAGCAAGACTAAAAGCTGGGAAAGACCAAGATTGCACTGATAGATGAAGCATTTTGAAACAAGTGGCACCCGTTTGCCGAGTTTTCACCATCTTGGTAGAGATTCTATTTTTGCTACCAAGGTGCCTGTTTCCAAGTTTTCACCAAGGCATTTTTTTTTTTGTAGTTTTCATTTTTTCAATTTTTTTGTACTTTTGATATTTTTTTGATTTTTTTGTGAATCATCAAGGCACCTATTGCTAGGTTTTCACCAAGATGTTCATTTTTCCAGATTTTTTATAATTTTTTTAGGACATTTTACCATAGACTGCATGCTTTAGGCGTAGAATTTCTTCAGATGGAGAACGTTGATTGGTTCTCAGAGTTGTTCTCCTTCAGTCATTGAGAGTTGATAGGCACCAGAGCCAAAAGTAGCAGTGATGACAAAGGGACCCAGCCAGTTGGGTTTGAACTTCCCCTTATGTTCTCGATAAGATTGATTTTTAGGATTTTCTCTCAAGACTAGATCGCCAACCTAAAATTCTTTGTGTCTGACTTTCTTGTTGTAGCCTCTAGACATTCTCTTATGATATACTCTGAGATGATCATACACTGCTTGTCTGCGCTCATCTAGTAGTTCCAGTTCTTGCAACCTAGACACTCTATAGTCATCATCAGTTACTAGACCATGCATTCTGATTCTTAGTGATGGGATTTCAACCTCAATAGGTAGTACCGCCTCAGACCCATAAAGTAAAGAAAAAGGTGTAGCCCCAGTGGGAGTTCTGATACTGGTTAAGATA
Organism: Chamaecyparis obtusa; assembly: GCA_027943335.1. Taxonomy (NCBI): domain Eukaryota; kingdom Viridiplantae; phylum Streptophyta; class Pinopsida; order Cupressales; family Cupressaceae; genus Chamaecyparis; species Chamaecyparis obtusa. The sequence continues at coordinate 186,656 of BSBK01001380.1, forward strand.
CTTATTCTAATACTGGTTCTGATACTGGTTCTGATATTGGTTCTGATACTTGTTCTGATACTTGTTTTGATACTTGTTCTGATACTTGGTTCTGATACTTGTTCTGATACTTGGTATACTTGATAGCATCTTTTTCCATTGCAAACTCCCAAGCAAGATCATATTGTGTAGTCCCAATGTCTAGCAAGGTGGAGAACAAGAGGGATTAGCAAGCTGGTGGAAGAGATGGAAGACAAGAGAATGAAGGAGAATGAAGGGAAGAAATCCTCAAGGGAAAACTCCTCAAGAATACTCAAGCTAGGAAAAAATTGTCATGTAAAGCGCATTTGGATAAGCAATAAAAGGCCAACATAGAATAAATAACAAAATCATAATGCAAGAGCAGGAAATGATGCAATCCAAAGGAGTAGACATGTCAAGAGGCTTCATAGCACCGTGTTTTACTCTTTTTTTGTTATTAGATCAAGACCAAAGGGAAAAATGATAGCAATAGATATGAAGGCTAAATATGAAAGGAATGAAAGCAAGATCACCGTAAGATAGCTCACAAGATAGCCAAATGTTCGTGTATAGATCAACATTGTAGAGATCAAAGAGAGAAGATGGAATGGATGAAATATGTAGAAGAACTACGCATGATGCCTGATTGCCAGGTTTTCATCATGGTACTTATCCAAGGTGCCACAAGGGAGTGGTTTTCACCATAGGACGAATTTATTTCTCTTTACTTTTGCTACCAAGGTTCCTGTTTCCAGGTTTCCACCAAGGCACATTTTCAATTTTTTTTTTTTTCATTTCTCTTTTTTTTAGAAGAAGGAAAGCTTTTTGGATAATGCTCTTTGAAAGGATAAACCATGATATGCCAAGGATTCAAAATGATATGCTCAAAGATGTTGATAGGGAAAGGGAGATGGAGGAGAAAAAGGAGGATAAGGTTTTATGTAAAGCAAGTGAAGTTGGAAGATAAGAGGAATAGGCAAATGAGGAAAGATGATAGAAGGTAGAAGGATAATGCATGGAAGGATTGTGAAAGGGTAGATGGAAAGGAAGGCAAGCTCAACATCAACACACACCTTGAAGAGTGGTGAGAGGATGGAGGAAATGTGAATGAAGGAATACGTGAAGGAATATGGCAAATGGATAGTAAAGGTTGTGGTTTAGGCACATGGAATGGAAGAATATTTTTGGAGGGAGATGAAGTGGAAGTCTTTGGAAGCTTGAATGTCAACTTCACTTTTTGCTCAACGCTACACTCTTTCAAGAGAGACTTTGGAATCCATATAGCCGTAGGATTTTTATTTCTTTTTGATGATCTAGAGAGAATATCTTCAATGATGGATTTTGGAACCCATACTTGTCTTGTAGTTTTTTTCTTAGATATCTCTTTTGATTTTATGTTTCCATGTCTATTAGAGGAGACATGGTGATCTTCTTTTTTTGATGGATTCTTGTATTGCTTCTTTTTCTTGTATTGATCATTCAAGTTACTTCCAAAGGACTTGGGACTTGTGGAAGAAGGAGGATATGACTGGTTTAGATGGGTGGGTGGATGAAAAGGATTCAAGGGTATGCATCTATGTTGATGTTGAGGAAATATAGGAGATGGAGGGACGTAGGGACCCAAGATGGATGATGAATTAGGAGAGTTAGGAGGGGAAAGTGAAGGGACATAAGGACCCAAGATGGAAGGCAGACATGAAGCCCTTAGTAGTGGTGGAAGAGGTCCAAGGATGGAAGTGGAAGATGCAAAAGAATAATCAACAAGTTCATCAGCATCTATATGACAACCAAGGACATCAGTATCTTTAGAGTGAGCATTAGAATTTTCAATAGAATCACGGATATCTTGAATACGAGTACCTTCTTTGATAGGATTGTTCAAAGCTTGCAAAGACTTAGGAAGAGTAGAAAGTGGAAGCGAACATGGAGTGGTAGAATAAGAAGATGGAAGACTTTGATCTTGACAAGGATCTTTGGATAGAATAAGCACATAATTTTTCTTTTGATTTTCAATAGGCTTAACATTGGAAGTAACAACACCATTTTTACCGACCTTAATGGAAGTATCATCTTTGGAAAGCGCAAGTGTAGTAAGGTTATTTTGATTGTCAATAAGCTCAACGGTGTAAGTAGTAGCTTGATCTTGCTTAGGAGAAGACTTAAGGCATGGTGGAATGCATGAAAAAGGGTGTACAAGATCAAAAGAACCATGAATCAGATAAGAGACATCGGGAAAAGAAGTGGATGACATGGAGGGTTCTTGATCTTGATCTTTCTTTATGTTCTTTTCTTCATCATTTTTAGAGTCCTATTGACATAGAGCCACTTCTAAGGACAAGGAAGCATGTTGGGATTGTATGGAAGACTGTTGCAAAGATGGTGAAGGACTAACTGAAGTAGGCATTGTAGCGTATGAAGGCTTAGGCTCTTTAGGTTTATCATTATTGAAAGTATTTGCAGCCAAGTGAAGGTTAGCTTGAATTTCTTTAAGAGGTAGCCCTGGAGGATAACTATAGGGAACTGCATGAAAAGTATCAGGGCTTGTGTTGGATGAAGGTTCTGTGAAAGATTTGAAAGACTTAGAAGCTTTAGGAAATGTACGGGTATTGGAGGAAGTAGGGGATGGAAGGAAACCATCACAAGACAAAGGTCCAACATTAACATGATCTTGCTTGAGAAGATAATCTTTATTTTCAGTAGGAGAGTCCTTAGGAGAAGGATTCTTATAATATTGATGCTTCAAGCTAGCACGATGCATTTTATAGTCCTCAGCAGTAGTAGATGGATCATAATCAAGGTATTGTCCACAAAAGCCATCAAAATCTCTTTCAAAATCAGAATCATATGGATCACCATCACGATCTATCCAATGTGACGGCCCATTTGTAGTAAGTAGGAACACACGATGAGGAGGACTCTTAGGAACAAAGGTGTCATAGGTATCATTACATTGTCTATCATCATAGTCATCATAGTCTCCAAAGCTAGATGTGTCACTCTCCGTGGAAGAGGTATCATAAGGGTTATCACATTGCTCAAATTCTGTCCGAAGGCATGGTGACATGTACAAGTCTTTATCAAATGGAAAAGGGCATAGAGCGTCCATGGAGAACTCTTTAGGTTCCTTTTCTTTCTCAAGTTTGTTAATCTTGACTTGCATAGTGTGCATCAGTTTCATCATAGCGGTGATTAGAGCTTCTTCCTCTTGTGTACTGATTCTTTGAGACATGTGTACTGATTCTCAATAGCTACTGCTCTGTTCCTAACATAGTGATTTGTTCGACAAATTTTGAAACTAGGCTGAAAAAGCTAAATATCTGGCAATTTTGATAATTTTCTAACAACTTTCAAAAATTTCCCAAATGACACTCTGCAGACTCATACGACAGTGGGTATACTATGAAATGATAGTTGAAAAACTCGCACGACAGTTGGTAGCTAATCATATGACAGTTGAAAATATCATACAATAGTTGCAAGCAGGATTTTGACTTTTAGAATTTGATGGGCAGAAAGACTCATACAACACTGGGTCCCCTATCATACGACAAATGGGTAGTAATGAAATGACACTTGACAAAACTCGTATGACTTTCTGACCTCCTGAGATGACTTTTGACTCCAGAAAAGAATTTACGTCAATTTTTGCAAAATTTTGAGTTTGCAGATTCGGATTGTTTGCAAATTTCAATGTCCAGATTTGAGGACTGTAATAGATTTGTTCATTTTCAGTAACCAAATAGATAAACAAGCACGCAAAATAGCAAGCAAGTGATTTCAAGCATGTCTGAAAACAATGAACAAGGGAAAAAGCAACCTTGCGCATGAAAAATCAAGTGACTTATTCGTTCTAATCCTCAGAAGCGCTAATTGTGTATGTTCCAAAAATGTTTTGCAATAATGCACATATAACCTATAAAATGAAACTTTGGCCTCGCTAGGGTTTTTAGTAATGGTTTGACTCTGCAACTTTTATGATCCAAAGGGGTGAACTCCAATCCCGACGCACCAGGGTTTTGACACAGTCTGAGAACTTAATCTTCAGGAGCTGCTAGGGAGATCTAACAACCCAACAATGAACCATACCCATGGAGATTTCTTCCACAAGGACATTTATATAGCGGCTGTCACTACCATGGCGAAAATGGCTATTACCGCTTGAGGTTCCATCAATGCAATTTTCCTTGTGAAGGGATTGTCTGCTACGGTTAACCCTCTCTAAAGGCGACTCACAATATGATACCACAAGGGGACTTGGCTCCAGATCCAAGGTTTTGATACCTCTTCACTTTTAACCCAAACAAAGCAAGTAGATTAATCCGACATGCTAAGACAAAGTTTGTCTCACCAAGGTCTATGATATCAACCCCACATGATCTATCAACCCCTCCGGAGAGAGAATGTATCAATCAATAAGGGAAGATGCACTAACCAATTTTGATTCACCAAAGCTCATGATGTCAACCCCATGTGACCTATCAACCTCTCCTGGGAGAGAATGTATCGATCAATAAGAGAAGACACACTAACCAAGTTGAATGTGAAACACACTAAGTATCCTCCCTACCTACAAGGATTCTATCATCAAGAAGGATTTCACTGGGAATCCAATCTCTCAAGAATCACAAATAGTGTTCATAGGGCCTAATTACTATGTGAGCACAGATGTATGTTTCCAAAAGCAAATCTGCCAAAAGTATCCAAAAAGTAGAAAGAGGAACACTTAACGCTTAAAGCGAATATGAGATGAGTCCACAAGGTGGAACACTTAACACCTCACACAAGCTAAAAATGAGTCCCCAACTTAGAAAATAAGTGAGTTCCTAAAAGCACAAAAGGGTTGCCAAGTAGAACACTTAACGCTTCTGTCCTGTTGACCCCTCCCTTTTATGGCGCTGAGATTGCAACCACGGGGTGGAATGAGGGGCCGGTGGATTAGCGAGTCCAATAACCCAAGATAGCAATCAAGATCAATCACAAGTAATGTAAGACTGCTAATAAATACTTAAGGTGTCACAACCTAGTATCAATTATGCAAGTGTGTAAAACAAAAGCATGAAAAGAATCACCCAAGCTAGACACACGAGAGATTTATTTTAAGCCCAAATTGAAATGTTATTAGATGAAGGAGAATACCTGGGATCCTCGCAATGTGCTTAGTAGATTTTACTTGATTTTTAGCAATTCTTGTTGAGCTTTTCCATGCAAGCAAGTGACGAACTCTCCAACAAGCAAACAAGCAAACAAGATATGCAACATATATTCAAATTATGAAAACCATAGGGTTAGCTCTAAAAATCAATTATTATCAGCAATAATAACCAACAATTAACCCAAATGACAACTCATATCATTCATTGAACCATGTAAAAAAATAAGTACATACCCATCACAAAATTTTATTTTTTTTGCTGCATTTGACCTAGTCAACAAGATCTAATTTTTTTGATATGATTTTGGCTACAAAAATAGAAATTCAGAATAGTGACCCCTACTAAAAAATAGAGAGCTTTCCAAAAATGTAAAATTTTTAGAAAAATCTCTTCATTTGTGCCCTAGAGACCCATTTTATCAAAATAGACCAGTTTTTGTAAATTGACTATTTGAGCTATTTTATTGCATCCAAATTTAAAATAAAAAGAATGGACCCCCTATATAATTGAAAGATATTTCTAAAAATATAAAAATTTCCAAAAAATATGCTGATTTGCGTCAGATATTAATTTTTTCTTGAATTTCAAGAAAAAATTATTAAAAATTCAAAATATCTCAGAAAATTCTAAATTTTTTACTATAGCTTCCCTGATATGTGTCCAACTTGCAAAAAAAAATTTCAGAGCAAAAATTTAAGCTGTTTGAGAGATAAAATTAAATCTTTGAAACTTTAGGGTTTTAGCTCCCCCAAAAAATCAAAACTAGTATGTAAAGGTGGGTTGCCCCATGGTGGGTGCCAAAAATATGTGTGTGAAAATTGTACCTGATCTATATACAACACTTCAGTAAAACATTAGAGGTTAGCTATAATCAAAATCATGCAAAATTGAAATCTAATTTAACCAAGCGATTTACTGCCTTCTAGTAGGTGCGAGATTAATGTTCTCAAATTGTTATCAAGATCAATGACCTAGATGACACCTAAATGAAGGATTTGAATGCAATTGATCTAGATATGAATTGAATGCAATTAAGCTATATTTTTGATATTTTTCTATGCAATAATAATGAAAAACTAATATGAATCTATGCTAATATGGAAATTGATATGCAATGCTAATCTAGAAATGATATGATATGAGAATGAAAATTTTAACAATAATATGAAAGCTATGAATTTGAAATTGATCTCACAAAGCTTCGAATCCTCAAATTTATCTTTCAAGCTCCAATTGTGCAAATTCTCCAAATCTGATATGCTATGATTCTTGTAGAGTTTGCAATTTGCGAGATGAATTATGAAGAGCTGAGCCTTGGTTTTATAGAAATCCAGGGCTTTGGAAAAAGCCACAAATCACTCAAATAACTCAGGTTGATTTTTGAGTTATTTTTAAATAACAGATAATTAAGTCACAAAAATCATGCAAAAGCACAGTTCAACTCGAATTAGAAGTTTAGATCAACTTTAAAACTCAAAAAGATGTTGAGTTTCAAAAAGCTAACAACTTGCATTGATTTTCCAATTTGAGTTTAACTGGTCCTTGAATGTGCACATGGATAATTATGATTTAATAGATAAATAAAGTGATTTATTCTCAACTTAACTACTTTTTGAAAATAAATAATTGATTTATGGGTTAATCAATTATTTAATCAAACTTTTATTAAAAACTATATTATTAAATAATGACATACAACATGCTTTAATTAATTAAATAAGAATTTAATCAATTATTCATAGGATATTAGATTTATTGTCAAAATTAAATAATACAATTAATAATAGATAGAATTAAATTTAATTACACAATTAAGTGGCAAGATATTAAATCTAATTAATTAAATATGAAAATATTCAATTAATCAAACTTAGGATAAATGTGATTTATCGCCAAATAATCATTAAATTAAAGATAATTAAGATAATTAGGAATATTGCTAGGAATATTCCCCGATGCAGAATTTAAGATAATCAATTAAGATTTGATGATGTTTAGATGTCCCTTAGGTTAGGACTTCGATGTCGATTTTATTCGATATGTTGATATAGGAAATTAATGAACTTATAGCCCATTTTTGGGGTATTACAGATCCAAAATACCTTCAGATGAAAATGACTTACTGATAAAAATAGAACTAGTTAGCTTTCCCAACTAACATTCCTTGCACATGACATTGTCTTGTTTCACTAGTTGTGGAAAACCTCTAAGAATATTCATCTTACTCACTTTGACCAAGCTATCAAAGTTAACATGACAAAATGTCCTATTCCACAACTAACTATCATCACATTTTGCAATCAAACAACTCTTTACTATAGTATTTAGTCAAAATAAGTTACATTTAGTTTGGATACTAGTAGCAATCAAATCACCAGATCTCCCAAGTATCTTGTAAATACCTCTTTTGAACTCTGCAAGATAACCTTTATTATTCAATTGTGCTACACTCAATAAATTGTATCCTATGCCTTCTACGTAGTAAACATCATCACAATTTGTTTTACTATTTAATGAAATAGATCCAATTCCTTTTACCAAGCAAGGAGAGTTATTACCAAATCTTACCGAACCACCATCAGTGAACTTACTCCGGTCATCGGTCATTTGATGTGTACATCCACTGTATATCACCCAATCTTCACCATGATCCATGCTAGAAACCAATTCCTTTTCATTACCCACAAGAGGATTTTCCTTAATAGCAATAAATGTAAACACATCTTCCTCATTATCCTCAGATTCCTCATCAGTAACTCCCTCATCTGCAACAACATAAAAATTATTCTTTTTCTTGTCCTTGAATCTCTTAGGCTTATCTTTCTTATCACCATCAGGACACATGGAAAAAATGTGTCCAATCTTGTTACATGAGAAATATTTGAAAGGTAGCTTACCCTTGTACTTGCCGATTCCTCTAGGTAGCCTCCTAGAAAACAATGCTTCCAACTCATCTTGTCTATTTTCTTCTATCAAAATAGAATCATAATCATTACAGTAATTTGACATAGAAGAAGATTCATGACTAACTTCCTTTCCTTTCCTTGTAGGTGTAAGAGACATAGATGCCTTGAATGCAACTTCAACCCTTGGAATACTATTATCATAATTGCTAAGCTCAAAAGAAGTCAACTTTACAATTAATGCATCAAGAGTGATAGTTGCAGTTCCTAGAGATCTTAACTCTTGAATAGAAGAAACCCTAATCACATAAAGAGGTAACAAGGTTCTCAATACTTTACTTACCACATCATCTTCTTCAATAGTTCCACCAACACTTTTGATAGCAACAACCACTTCTTTGATTCTCTGACCATACTTCTTAATGTTTTCACCTTCAACCATCCTCATGTCATCAAATTTTCCTTTTAGGCTATCAACCTTATCTTTTTACACATGTTTATCTCCAACATACACTAGCTTCAATCTCTCCCACACTTCATAGGCAGTATCAAGATCTTGGATATCAACAAACTTCACATCATAATGGCTTCCATAGCTGTAGTATTCTCCTACTGGTCCCTTAGCTAATCTTCATTGAGAGGACCCGTTGGAATAACATACTGGTTAACAACATGATTCCAATATTGATTACCCATACCTTTTAGGTAAAGTTTCATTCTACCACTCCACACCGAGTAGTTATCCCTTGTGAACTTAGGACCTTCCGTTGTCATCATTCTTGGATCTTGACCTCAAGCTGATAAGCTTCTCCACAAAGAGGACCAAGTGCTCTAATACCAATTGGTAGTCCTAAGGGTCCAAGATTACTGAGAGGGGGGAGGGGGGTTGAATCAATAATCCAAATATCTAATACTTTTCAACTTTTTTAACTTTAAAGATAAGATTCACAAGTTTACTGATTGATAAGAAAATGAAACTTAAACCAAATAAACATCAACCACCTGACTACTTCACCATCTTCATTGAGTTTGTTCTTGGCTCTTTTTGGAATTAGAGTGATATCTAGTCAAGAAACATGATCTTTTTATTAGTGAAATCCCTAGGCCCTAGGGATTTCACTAATAAGCATTCTGAAGCTATGTATGTATGTGTATGTACACACCCACACATATCTATATCTATATCTATATCTATATCTATAACTATAACTATATCTATATCTATATCTATATCTATATCTATACCTATATCTATATCTATAACTATATCTATATCTATATCTATATCTATATCTATATCTATATCTATATAACTTTATTTCTATAAGATGAGAATGCTTAAGAAATTATTGATAATAAATAAATGCTAATGAATTTGGATTTAAATACTAGCACATAGCATCAAATCTATCAAAAAATGCATGTACTTGGTTTAGTGCAGAAAAGTAATAGGGGATAGTTGGTTGAAAATTAAAAATTAGAAAGGTAAGAGTCATGTCCATGACCACATTGTGGACCTTCTCATTGTAAAAATGACCTTTGTTAGAAAAATGGTCATATTTTATAGTGTAGCAACTATATTTGGATGTGTATAAACATATTTATTAAATATGTGGTTGAGATGAACGTATTTGACTACTTGTGTATGGTGATAAGGTGTGGGCTACATATATGCAGATATATGTATATATGGATGAGTAAAGACTAGGAGAATGAGTCATTTGCCTACACACACATGTATATATGTGTGTGTGTGTGTGTGTGTGTGTGTGCGTGTGTGTATAGATGTAGATATATGTATATAATGAATATGAGCACAAAACTAAATAAGAAATGACATGGGTATGTAAATTTCCTTGCTACAGTAACATTTTTAAAATATTACTCAACCAATCTATTTGTATCAATTCTAAATGATAAGAGTTCATATTAATATGTGTTTTCATGTCTATCCTACATTCTTGTTTGACATAAAATATGACAACTCCATACCTTTTATGAAGTAACTTTTTTGGGTTTTTTTTCATTATTTTACTTTATTTTAGGGTTAGTTTGTTTTGGGTTATTTTTACCTCATCTTATTTAGGAGCATCGTAGTTAGATTTTCTTGATGGAGTCTAGAATTAAGAATTATTTTATTTTTAGATGTAATTTTTAATTTAGATTAGGAAGTAATTATTTTCTTTCTGCATAGACCTATATAACTCTATCTTAACCTTTATGACTTTCATGGAGCAAAACACTTTTATCTTTTCTTTTTTTGAAAAATATTTGATTTTATCAACAACTAGACAAAATCTTTACTTCAATAATATTCTATACTTAAAAAGTTACCTTCTTTTATTTATATTTCTTCTTTTTCAAAATTAAAAAAAAAACACTCTTGACAAATTTTTAAATATAAGTGAACATACAAGTTTTAAATTTATTTATTTATTTTCTTATATCTCTTTAATACCTTTCCTCTTTTACAATTATTACATTTGCTTTATCAAAACTATTTTATCATTGCCAAATTAGAATCTCACAAATCCTTATAAAAGGCGAACTATGAAGAATAAAATATTTAGAAAAGGAATAAAAATCAAACCTAATCTAATTGATGTCTTTTAGTGGGGACAAAAGCATCTCTAGGGAGAAGGTAGGGACAATTTTTCTTTATTTTATTTTTTGTTTATAATAATGCCAAAAGAAATATGACTTTTAATTTGTAGTGGTTGTCTTCACATAATTATTTATTTTGGTCATATTTGGTTGCCATTTCCAATAAAATATAAATTATCCAATAAATAAATTATAAACCCTAAAATGTCAACCGTCCATTTAGCAATTTGGCCTTGCAGACTTCACGTGCACAACCAATCACCGCTATACCAAACATATTTTATTACGTGGCTTAAAATTTATAAAAATGTAATATCAATTTAATAATTTGATATCTCCAATGTTTGTGGCTCCATTGTCCTCATTAGGCCAAAATGATTTATAATGTGTCAAATAGAATGCAAGTGCAACTTAAATTAAAATAAATTATATCCACGCTCATTGAGTGATTAATATGATTTGATGAGGTACTTAGAATCAATTTTAGATGATAATATGACGTCATATTACTTTGGAGAATTTTGTGAGTTATAAGGTATGTAGGTTGTGTTTGGGCGAATATGTGAATGTGTTATTATGGATAAAACATATTTTATATTATTTATAATATTTAAGTTGATAGGTTTTGTGTGGGACTCTTGTTGTCAGCGCTCTTACCGGATAGTATTCCTTTTCATTTTTTAGTTGAAAATTAGAAAAAGATTATCAAATTAGAAATAACAAGTTGTCTTTATGAGTTATAAATGAAAATTTGTTACATAATTTTCTGTTTGTTTCTAATTGAAAATACTTATAAAATAAAAGCTAAAAAGACAAGAGTTAATGAAAATAAATGTTTTAAATAATATATTTTCTTGAGTAATGACCATTTTTAATTATGTGAAATTGATGTAATTGTTGGATTTTTTAAAATATATTATTTAGTTACTTATATAGTTTAATAGTTTTTAAGATTTATTGTAGATAATTTTATAATGAGTTTGAGCAAGGAAATTTCTATTTAAAAATTCAATAACGAATATTATTTTGTATTTGCAACATTATAATAAATACATAAGCTTTGATTTTTACTATTTCTTAACTCTTTTTTCACATTTATATGACAGATCTCAACAAATATAATTTGCAAGAAAACCTAACTCCTATCAGCTCATCTTGCATGCACAAAAGCATGCAACTGCTAGTTTATATTATTATAAGGTTAATTTGTTATTTGATATAAAAGTATTGATCGAGATTGAAACTGCTTTCATCTTAGAGTTAATATTATACTCTTAATAATCTAGATAAAAATATTTGTTTGAGAAAATCTAAATCTAATATAAAATTTCATTTTTCTTTTTAGATCAAATATTTCTATTTAGAGCTATAGGTCCGCAAGAATCCTTATAAGCAATCACCATTTAATTGCAGAGTAATATGGTGACAACAACTGTTATAAGAAAAGTGTAACCTTGTGTTCTATCATGGCCAAACTATTTTAAATGTCTATTTGATAGACAAAATCATTTTTGAGATTTATTGACATGTATTATAATATGAACACCTATAGTTGATCCGAATTGCATCGTTAATTGATGATGGCATTTGAGGCAACATATTTGTGTATAATGACATTCTAATTCAAGTGCATGAGGACACACTCTTAAGTAAAATGAATTTTACAAAGGCTTTATTTACTTGATCTAAGCTTAAGTAGTGAAGCGTAGGAATCTTCTAGCTTGGTGTGGGCTAGATGAGGCCCCAAATAAGGGACCTCATCTAAGCCGTGAATCCATTGGATTAATGTGAAGTCCAAAATTGCAAGCTCATTGACCCAACATAGGCACAAAGTTCATGAACTCAACAACTCAACTAGGGTTTGGAACATGAAGTCAATAGCTTTAACACCAACAATCTTTTAATGTCAATGGTTCAAACCCATAAGTACAATAAACTAGTAAGGGAACAAAGTCCACAATCACAATAACAATAATATTGCGACACTTTAACTAATGCACTATGATTTGAATGGTTATTTGGATATTCATTATTAATAAATATGACCCTTAAAATTTTGTTTTGATATTTTATTAAAAAAATATATTGTATTAATCTAAAATATATTTGATAAGTGTAGGAATAGAGAAATGGATAAGAATTAGTATACAATAAAAAATAAACAATAGTTGCCATATCTTTCAAGCAAGCAAACAAAATAAATAGAATAAAATTTAGCAATTCACTACTCGAGTATACCAATGATGTAGTACTATAAATCAAAAAATAAAATTATCATAGATATTGTACAATATGAAAAGGGATCACATAACATGACTATTTTCCCCAATTCATATGGCACATTGGAATACAAAACCACCTCAAGAAAATATATGATTGGTACCACTTGGTAAGAACGAGATGTCAATGCAATATCTGTGCTTGGAGGGTTTTTATTCCTTTTTTGCTTAGAATTGAGAAAGACTGATATTGATATACAAGAGAACACATCTAGTCTAATCCTATTGAGAAAATTGATGTAAAAGGGAATGGAGAAGAATTTGAATGCATCTGGAAATGAAATAGGAGAAGTTCAATTTTTTAGACCTGAATTCCCAACTGTTGGAATCCTAGAATGACTTGTAACTATAGACCCGAGATTGAGAGAATGTAATCTAACTCTATCAAATTTGAGCTGAAAATGCAAGGTACAAGGAAAAACTCACTCTGTACTTATGGACAAAATGCTAATGACATTCTATACCTATCAATTTTGGCTGAATTTCCCTGGGTCTCTCCAACTATGTACAATCTTTCCAATTCCTGTCTGGTGGCTCTGTAATATGTTCCTATATACCAAAAAATGAGGAAAAATATTGGATAGATGGGTTTGCCTTAGTCAAACCCCTATTTAGGAATCAACCTTGAAAATGAAATGAAATTTTTATAAGGAAAGATGGAATAGAAGCTAGATCTGAATCATAAATCACCTTATACCTTGACGACACAATGCTTCTTTCACTAGTAGAATTTAGCAAATAAGTAACTACATGACTAAAACTTTTAGTCACGTGACTAAAAATTCTAAATTCTTCTAATTTCTTGCAATTCACAAATATAAATGACTAATTTGGTCATATGACCAAATCACAACTAAATAATTGGTCAAACAAATCAAAATGACTAAATAAATTTTTAAATAAAGGATTATATAAATAACTATTACTCCTCTATTCTTTTTTTTTTTTCAAATTTAATCATAATCCATGGAGTTTAAGCACCTCTCATGGGACCCCTACCTAAGTGGCCCACTTGGCCATCCAAGTTCCTTGGTGCACCAAAAATACATATTGTGAGGAAGACATTGCTTCTTGATGTAGTCTTAAGAGCTTCACATATTTTTTTGAAAATGTAATTTTTTTAAAATGCGAAAAACACCACAATTTTTTGCCAAAATTTCAGCATTCGTTCTTCATGATTTGCATCCGCTATGCTGTAAATCCACAAAAAACATTGAAAACAATAGTGTGTTTTCAATAGATAGAAGATTTTCTAAAAATATTATTTATCTTTAGTGCATTTTGTCTAGACTTTAACCATCACCCTACATAAAAAAGGTAGTTTAAGATATTTATTTAGACAAAATTAATATTTCATCTTAAACATTTAAATTATTATTTTAAATAAACAATTTAAACTATTTTAATTGTCTTAAACTAAAAATTAAGACAAAGAAACATGCTTTTTCAGAAGGGAAGAGAAATGGCGAGAATTGGCATGTCATTGTTAATTTTGGCATAACAACATGGGGGCAAATTTGACACGCCCATTAACACCAGGGCTTCTTCATGCACATCTATTGGGAAGAAGAGGGTTTTGGTAATCAATTATGCATAGGGAATGGCAAATGGAGTAGCAAAAGGCGAGGAAAGAAAAGTCCATTTGGCGTCCCCTCAAAAGAAAGCGTTGTTCTTCCCCAACAACCTTCCACCCTATTATGTAAAAAACCCCTACACCTCAAGATGAAGCCGAAGATTCCTAGGTTAAATCTTGTCTGGAGTCTCTTCCAGTTGACCTCTTGGTAAATCATATTTAAAAAAAAAAATTATTTGGTTTAGTTTCATATGCTCATGTTGCTTTTGTCCACAATTAGCAGTGTAAGAATTATCATCAATGACCACATTAGATAATTTTTTGACATTTCCAAAGTAAAATCATGGGATAAACTACCATTTTGTAGTTTTTCCCATTGTTGTTTGTCTTGGATCAGGTGAGGCCTTTCCCATAGCCTCATCAATGAAGAACCTTTGGTGGTTTGTAACTTATCAACCATGTGAAGAACCTTAACAAAAGCCCTATGATGCCTTCACCTTATCTCTAGTTGATGTCTAAAACACATTATCAAATACATACTTTATAACATTAAAGTTGTTTATGTATGTTTAATAGAGGTAAATTTTACCCATTTTTTGTGATAAACGTTACTCCTGTAAGGAAATGAAATTTGTGGCAAATCACAACTTTTGTGTTCCAAGGGTACATATTCATTAATATGTAAGTCAAGGGCCTGTTTGTTTGGTGGAATTAGACTAGAGTTGGGATTGTTAAATCCCAGCATTGATATTTTTGATGTTGTGTTCAAAACATGTAACTGGAATAGGGATTTGTTAATTCCCATTTACCCCCAAAACCAACATTTGAATCTTCCATCTAAATATAGGTGAAATTGGAAAATCAATTCCAATTCAACTTAAATAGGAATTGGGGTAAAACAAAATTTATAATATTTTGAAATCCATATGCAAACAACATTTTCCATCTTCTCATTATGAATTTCAGGTGAACCAAACGGTTCCAGCCATATTCCAAAAACTATTTTCTGGATTTAGAACTTTCAGAATTGTCAAATACTAGAATTTGACAATTCCAGCATTATTTAATTCCAGCAACTAAACAGACCCAATATAGAAAGTTAAGAAGAATACGTTAAACAAATTGAAAATTTTCCAAACCTGCTACTATAGATTGCTGTTGACCCTATAGCAAGAAGTGTATGAAAAAAAATCCTAATCTAATATAAAGGAATATAATTTTGAATTCTAAAGACTGGACAGACAAAATTGTTATGAACGATCTAGAAATTTAGATAGCATATAAAAATGGAAAAAAATGGCAATTTTAAGAAGACTGAAATTTTAATTTCAGCAGTACATGGAAAGGATGTGAATTGTTTTGAGGAGATACAGATGCTGACCCAAAATGAGTGCGATTTCTCTACTTGTCCGAGACATGGTTTCTTTGTATATGTGCACAAAACCTCTTCTATTGAAAACCATGCCTTCCTAACTTGTAAAAGTTATTTATAGGTTTATTTCTCTCATTATTTTTGTGTTAATCATATGCTTAATAGAGTAGTTACTAAGATTGTCAGAGATGTCATGCCCTATAAGAAGTGGACTACTAGAAACCCTCACTAACACATTGTAGGGTGTTTGGTTTCCTTGCAAATTTTAAAATTCAAGACATGTAGATGAGAAGAGGAAGAAGTTGGATGCTAAGAAGCCAACTATTACATTATGGTTTTCAGTTACTTCTATGGCCTATTGTCTTCTCAATCCAAAGAGGGATCAACTTATTGTGGTTAGAGATGTCAAGTTTGTTGAGTACATGTTGAGAGTGACATTTTTTTATAGGTCTATCCTTTATTATTATTTAGATAGTTTTTCAGTTGATAAGGTAGTTGATTTTTTTATAGGTCTATCCTTTATTATTATTTAGATAGTTTTTCAGCTGATAAGGTAGTTGTCCCATTCACTATTGAGAGACAATAAGAGTAGCATAAGGGACCAAGGGCACTACTAAGCTCTTTAGGTGCACTCATCATTTGGGAAAAGTTTGTAGGCTCCTCTACAAGAAGAACTTGTGCACAGACATTTGTGGTCGAGAACAAAGAGCCAATATGTCACCAAAAATCAGCTGGGAATGAATATGCACTCATTGCTAAAGACATGGACATCAGTGATTGTGAAGGCAAAGAGAGAAGAGTATGATTTTCATGTGAATATTTAATCTTGGAAATTAGTGCCTCAACCTCTTGGGAAGAGTATTGTGATGTGTGTATTTTCCCCAATTTCGATCTCTGAATGCCCATTTTCCTCAAGTTTGTAGAGTACATGGCTGGGATTGTCTCTATTCTACACAAAAGGTAAGATAAAAAATACCCAATGGCTAAAATGTGTAAGAAAAGGGCTTAAATGTGCCTCATCAGTAGAAATGAGTGCCTAAAATGTATGCACATTCTGGTGTTTGTAGGTTCCTCTGTGTGAGGAAAGGGGGCGTAAGGTTCACAATCAATGGATTCTAGCACACATTATGATTTGTTGATAAATGATGAGAAAACACCATAGCCGTCCTTCTGCACATCAGTCTTTCCAGTGCCCCTTGAACAATAGTTTCTGATTCTGCATCTAATGCACTAGTAGCTTCATCCATCAAAAGTAGTTAGGGATTCTTTAAGATAACTCTTGCTGTTGTAATTCTTAGCTTCTGTCCTCACAACTGAACACCTCTCTCACTGACCATGGTTTGATAAACATTGGGTAAGCTACTGATAATATTATGAGACTTTGATGCCTTCATAGTTGTAATATTATCAGTTTTAGGAGCATTTTCTTCACCATAGAGTATATTTTTCATACATCATGACAGCAAAAAGTGCAGGCTCATTGCACAAGCCCATTGTTTATATGTAGAGATTTCAGATTTAGCTTTTTAATATTTTTACCACACATGGTAACTCTATCTACAATTGGATCATAAAACATTTCTATTAATGCAATCACTGTGCTCTTTCTAGAGCCACTTGCTCCAACCAGGGCTTGGCTGTGGGCTGCTTAGGTTCAGAACTTCGAAAATTTTCACTTCATGCCTAGATGTTTAAGCATATTCAATATGTTTAAGTTCAATTTCACCTTTGGTTTCTTCAAAGTTTTTTTGTATTTTCATCATCTAGTTCATTTTTCCTCCCCCTGTCCAGGATTAGTAAAATGGAACTCAAACTTCTCCCACTCTTACAAAGTTAGGTGCAAGACTTAGAGTTTCAGCAACATAATTTGTTGTGATCACTAGAACTATGAAGATTTTAATCACTCTAGAGAAGGTTGAGGTCCCATTTTATACCAGTGTTGAGCCATGCCAAAGTATTAAGGCTTGTGATCCATATAAAGGCAGCTACGGTTCGTATGTTGCTAACTGCTTCCCTTGCAACCATGCTTTCTCTTGCATGGAATTTTTCTACCTCCCGCAAATCCCTTAAGAGATAGTTGTTGAAACAAGAATTACCAACACTCGGATAACATTATTGAAAAAAGATCAAATGTATGTTACCATTTGGAAAATAGTTCAAAACACAAGAAACATGCTTCACATCATCTTGTTTGCAAGTGTACCTTTTAATTTCTCATGCATAAGTTACCAATAATTTAGTCATTTTACTAAGGTGGAAAACAAAATTTTATTCATCACAAACTTAATCATCCATGAGCCCATAATTATTGAGATTTTTCTTGTCAGGCTTAAATTTATAGAAGTTTCTATAATTGATCACTGCCTTATATAATAAATTATTTCTCATATCATGCCTTCGATGCTTTGCAACTTTGCATGACATATTTAAATCCCATAAAAAAGATTCTCTTAACTACTTGATCGAAAGGATCAAGTTTAACTTACTACTTGATCAAAAGGATCAAGTTTAGCTTACCTGCACAAAATTTTCAAAGACAAGATGAGGAAATGTAGCAAGTATTAGTAGAGTCATTTTCTAGTCCACAATGAAAGAAGCAATATATGAAGTCAGTTTTGTAAAATAACTGAGATTCTTTCTGCAATAGCTGATTTAATATTTTTTACATCGGCTACCAAATGAAAAACTCTGGCTTGAGGTATTCACCTCTTCATCAAACTAGCTTACTTCATTGCATAGTATTGCTGTTACACCTAAGATTTTTGTGAGGTTTTTGTTGGTGGGACATTTGAATCAAATGAATAGGGGTTGCATGCTTAGAACTCTCAAAGAGAATAAACAAGAGATTTTATTAACAACTATTACATACTTTGAGAATTGATCGAATGAATAAAGACACTTACTACTGCTGTAGTGTTCTACCAATCCTTTTAAATGGAAGAAGAAATACTATGGTACAAAAAATGTAATGAATATGTCAACCACAAAAAATCCATTTACAATGTTGTCAACTCCAAATAACCATCTTGACGGCTTCTTAATAAATCTAAACTCGAATGGTGAAACTCAGATGGAATAAATTACCAGCAGAATCAAGAATAATTCCTAGGCCCTGCATAAGGAAAAGATGAAAATAGTTCATTACATCTTGTGGACAATTGTAAGACATGTTCGTTATGCTGATTATGCTGTCCTATAAGTTATTTAAAAGAAAGTTCAACCTCAAAGATAGCTGAATGGTACACCAAATATTGTACATAGCATGCCCACCCCATATCATAATATTTCAAGAATCAAAATAACAGCTAGGTATTTACGGATCTCACTGAAAATGCACAACAAAGTAAGAATGCTGCTAGTAATCAAATTGAAATCTTAATATAGAAGTTGCAACCAGATCATAAATATGTTTCATGAAAGTATAAAATGTCATGATAATAGTACTATAGGTAAATTTGCTTCCCAAAAGCGTTACATACTTAGATACCTGATGATTAAATGTGGACTCAACGAAGTTATTAGAGATGCATATCCTTATCCTATAAGCGGCAACAAATCATGACATAAAATACTTCCAGGATTGCAAATTGACTCTTAATGAATTGAAATCTTTGGGAATACTACAATTTGGATGTCAGCAGAGATGCAAAAAATAACATATTGTATATTGTTCATTAACACAACCAATGGGAACTTGAGAAGACGGTAATTTGAACTTAGAAGAAATAATTCAAGATGGGAATCCATCCATGTTATTAAGATGCAAGACGGAAATTTAGGTTTGAAACATTTCAGGTTGTTAAAGAAATTGGGAGAAGGTGACATAGGTAGTGTGTATCTCTTAGAATTAAATGGTACAAGGCGTTATTTTGCAATGAAATTTATGAACTATGGATCTTTGGCCAGTCGAAAAAAGATGTTGATGGTGAAGACAGAAAGAGAAATCCTTTAGATGTTGGATCATCCTTTTCTTCCATCATTATATGTTCACTTTCAAACTGAAAAGTTTTCATGTTTAGCTATGGAATATTGCCCAGGAGGAGACCTTCATATACTATGACAATGACAACCAGGCAGGAAATTCTCTAAACAAGCAGCTCGGTATGATATTCAACTTTTTTGTATTTCGGTACACTTATTGTTTCAAGATCTTTAACTATTAGTTTATATTTTTTAGGGGATTATCGGTGTAAATTTCATTCTGTGAATTTTATGACTAAAAAGGTCACAGTAACATTGTACAAGAGTGTTTTTCTCTTTTGAAGAACTTGAAAAAGTAGTGCCTCAAAAAAAAGCTTGATCTTAGTGGGTGAAGGAAAAGTTGCTTCTAATGGTTAGTTCATAAATCCTACAAGAAAGAGTATTTGAAGTGTTGAATGCCTAATGTCTACTTCCACTTCTACTATGAAGAATCTGTAATTTTTTAAAAAAAAGTTTTTCTAATTTGACATTTAATTCATCCTTGCTATTTTTATGCTTATTTGCAGCTAACAACAAGTATAGGTATCCTCTTGAGGATTGAAATTGTTTTATTAAATAAAAATGCAATGAACACGTGTCTAAACTAGTTAACTTTTTCTATTATGTTTCAACCTATGCCAACATAAGGGCCTTGGATCATGGGATAGTCATTTGTCAAACCATAATAGATAGGGTTTTTTAAATTAGGTTTTGTAGTTGGAAATGCCTTGATAGATATGTATGCAAAATGTGAAACCATACACAAGGTATGTGTTGAGCGTCCTATTTACATGATGTAACAATTAAGGATAAGTGATGCAAATCCCTCTCTTGAAAGAGTAACGAAGTCTCTCCCAAGGTTCTTAGTGGTCATGGTACAACTGTGTGGAGACTTAGTTGAAGATAAATGTGAATGTTCACAAGGAGGCCTTTGCTGGTTCATTTCGAATAGGCTAAAATAATGAATCCAATAACATCCTTTTGGTATTTTGATTTTTCAAAGCTAACATGTGTGCAAATTTATCAGTGCAATCTACTATTAAAGTCTAAGATGAATTTCTAATTTTAACCTTGTTCTCAAAAAATATCAAAAGTTGAAGGTAGCAACAAGTTTCAAGCAAATAAATGAAATAGATTCCTAAAGGACATCAACCATCAATGATTCAACTCGCATATTAAATGTCAAATAGATAAGAAAACCCACAAAATAGGAATTAGAATAACTCACAATTCATATTCAGTAGATGCAATCACCAATGAAATCTTAACAAGAGAGGATTTATTAAAATTCATCAAATCGCGAAGCCATCCATGTATGCGTACATGTGAGAAAAATTTATCCTTAAAGTACAAATAAGAATATCTTCTCCAAACATTCATCACAATGAGTAAATTCAATGACAATTAACACCAATTTAATAATTTGCAAGAACAATCACAAAGAAACATAGTTGGCTCTTGAATTCTAAAAATAAATTTCTAAAACTCACATAGGTGGTAGCTAAACACACCATGAATGAAACACCAATTGTATATTAATTTCTATTGCAAAAGATTTGACCCGACCAATTACAATACCTAGATGGGATTATATAGTTTTTACATCTGTAAATTACAAAATCTTGAAATTAGGGTTTCCAACCACAAAAAATGGCAAAATAAAATTACAACTGAAGTTTAACTTAAGAAAATGACTTCCAAAGTAAACTATATCATGCTAAATTCTATTTGCATTGTTTATATCACTAAAATCATGCAAAATTAGGCCCAAAACGTGCCCTACAAAAGTGAAACTAACTAAAGTTAACCATTGTTTGAAGAAAAACACCCCCAATCAGCTTGCCACTTAATTTTAATGCATGATATTGGAGAAATAAACTACTATTTGGTTTTGCAACTGATTGAAGACCTTAGGAATTCCAAAAATACCCATAAAACATGATCTACAACCCCAAAATTTTGACTTTTGACACTACAACATTTGGGGTCGAATTTCGACGCCAATTTGCGACGCCACTACCATTTGTGTTTGTTTTTTGTGTTTTTTTTGCAAGTTCCCCCAACGGTGTCCTAATAGTGACAATACCATCATAATTGCGACACCCGCTTGGTTATAAACAAAAAAGAAAAAGAAAAAGAAAGTGTCATTTGTAATTTTTGTGTAATTCGAAGAGCTACCGCGAAGACGGCTCTGCACTTTTGCGTGGCGCGAAGAAGGCATTCAAGTTTGGCGTGCGTGAAGAGGCCAACACCATGTGGGAAGAGGGCACTGACACTTGAGGTAGGCATTCAAGCTTTGTCTTCTCATTAACTCAATTTCATTTTGATGACATTTGTTGATTTAATGACATAATATGAATGTTAATAGTGCATTGTTTACATCTTAACATTTGGAATGCTCTATGACCCGCGAGCTTTGAGAGCTAGGGCATCATTGCTATTACCAAGAGGGAATTGTGTGAAGTGTTTGATCTCTCTTTATTTGTTTTGATGTTGATATTCACTATGTGGTACTCTCCGTTTAGGATCATTTAATGAGGAAATGTCTTGATGGCTCACAGGCTGCAAGCTAGAGCATCATACATTGTTTATGAGCTCACTATTGAATACTGACATTGTTTACATCTTTTCATTTGTAATGCTTGATGACCCGCGAGGTTTGAGAGCTAGGGCATTGTTTCTATTACCTTCAAGACATTTTGTGAAGTGTTTGATCTCTCTTTATTTATTTTGCTGTTGATATTCACTATGTGGTACTCTCCGTTAATGATCATTTCACGAGGAAATGTCTTGATGGTTCACGGGCTGCAAGCTAGGGCATCATATATTATTCATGATCTCACTGTTTAATACTAGCATTGCTTACATCTTTTCATCTGGAATGCTTGATGACCTGTGAGCTTTTAGACATTTCCTCATGAAATGATCATAAATAGGGAGTACCACATAGTGAATATCAACAACAAAATAAATAAAGAGAGATCAAACACTTCACACAATATATGTTGTTTTAAAAGATTTTATTAAGACTAAATATATTGTTTTTTTAAGATTTTATTAAGACAAAGTATTTTGAGTTAGTTTTATGTTGTTTTATAAGATTTTATTAAGACTAAATATATGATGTAAACTCATAATTATACTGGATATATATAATACAATGGTATGTAGTATAATCTATACATTTGTGAGATGTGATTAATTCCAGTTATATGATGTTTTGGGATTTCATTGTTGAGTTTGTATACTTTCTCCATTTTAAACTAACCTATGACTTCAAAGGAAGAATTGTGAAATATAGTTGTAGGTAGTTATCTCTTCTATAATGATGGAGGAGTGAAAGGTAATGATCAATGAGGTCGCTGCTATTAGATCATACATTAATACACTTACCGTTTTGAATTTGAGCTTGGGCATCATCCAATGTTATTATTGTCATTGCATGCTTGCTGCTATTGTGCATCATATATTGTTTTCTACACTGTTTATTTCATTGAGACTATAAGCTTGACATTTGTAATGTATTTTCTGTTATTGGATCAATGTTGCCATGTTGTTGAGGCTATAGATGTCCTTTTACTGATCTTGTATAAACAACATATATACCATGTTGACTCATAACCCATGAGGTGTTGCTTGATAACACATTTGACACCATACCTTTTGCTCCATTTTGGTCTTGATTTACTCACTGCGTGCGCATGTTTCTTGAGTGCACATGGTCTGTAGCATAGTTCATTTTAGAACTGTATGGTTTGACTATGAACATGCATAATTGTAGATGAGGATCAGTAATATGGTGCCAGGCATTGATTAGATCCTTTGGATCTAACCCCATCTTTTCCTTCCTTGCAGGTTTTGGATCATACTAGAGCATACTGGATTGAACCTCGGGTCAAGACTTCATTACTTCAGGCAATGTCTGGTACCTTCATTATTTATGTTCATCCACTTATGTATGTTTGCATTCATTCATATTCTTCTAAAAGTTGGCTATTAGGGACCATATATGACCATTATTGATGTTTTTGGGTCATTTGATGAAAAGATGTAAAATTTTCTTAAAAGTTTATATTTTATATTTTAATTTTTAAAATCTTAAAATGAATAAAATTTAAAGATAAAAAATTAAGATAATCTTTGTTTTCACTTAAAAAAATAAATAAAGCTCATAAAGCATGGTAAAAACATAAAGCTCATAAAGCATGGTAAAAGAGGGCCCTATCTGTGGTAAACTGAAAAAGTTGCCACTTTGCACTGCTCTTCTATTGTGAAACTCAAGCTCGATTTAGAAGCTTGGAGCCTTTTGATCTTTATATGGCAATTGCTAAGGAACTATGTTATTAAATTTCAAGGCATGAAATTTTATACTTTTTTGACATCATACTTTTTGACATCAGTAATAAAATAATACACTTACTATTTTGAATTTGAGCTCAGGCATCATGCAATGTTATTGCTGTCAAAACAGTAAGTGTATTAATGTATGATCTAATAGCGACAACCTCATTGATCATTACGTTTGACTCCATCATTATAGAAGAGATAACTACCTACAACTATATTTCATAATTCCTCCTTTGAAGTCATAGGTTAGTTTAAAATGGAGAAACTATACAAACTCACTAATTTAATCCCAAAACATCATAATGGCTCGCGGGCTACAAGCTAAATATCTTGATGGCTTGCAGGCTGCAAGTTAGGGCATCATGCATTGTTTATGAGCTTACTGTTTGAGCACCTCATGTCCCTATTTGATTGGCTGGTGATCTGTTTGTTATATTGATGCTATTAGATCAAATAGGGACATCCGTAATAAAATAGGGACATCAATAATAAAATAATACACTTACTATTTTGAATTTGAGCTCAAGCATCATGCAATGTTATTGCTGTCAAAATAATAAGTGTATTAATGTATGGTCTAATAGCAGAAACCTCATTGATCATTACCTTTGACTCCTTCACCATTATAGAAGAGATAACTACCTACAACTATATTTCACAATTCCTCCTTTGAAGTCATAGGTTAGTTTAAAATGGAGAAACTATACAAACTCACCAATTTATCATATAACTAGAATTAATCACATCTCACAAATGTATAGATTATACTACATACCATTGTATTATATATATCAAGTGTAATTATGAGTTTACATCATATATTTAGTCTTAATAAAATCTTATAAAATAACATACATTGTGTGAACTGTTTGATCTCTCTTTATTTGTTTTGCTATTGATATTCACTATGTGGTACTCCCATTTATGATAATTTCATGAGAAAATATCTTGATGGCTTGCGCGTTGCAAGCTAGGGCATCATGCATTGTTTATGAGCTCATTGTTTGAGCACCTCATGTCCCTATTTGATTGGCTGGTGCTTAAACAGTGAGCTCATAAATAATGCATGATGCCCTAGCTTGCAGGTTTGGATCATATAAGAGCATACTGGATTGAACCTTGGGTCAACACTTCATTACTTCAGGAAATGTTTGGTACCTTCATTATTTATGTTCATCCACTTATGTATGTTTGCATTCATTCATATTCTTTTGAAAGTTGGCTATTAGTGACCATATAAGACCATTCTTGATATTTTTGGGGTCATTTGATGAAAAGATGTAAATAAGGACATCAATAATAAAATAGGAATATCTTAATCTTTATGAGCTCAAATTCAAAACAGTAAGTGTATTATTTTATTACTGATGTCTCTATTTGATGTCCCTATTTTATTACCGATGTCCCTATTTGATCTAATAGCATCAATATAACAAACAAAGACCAACCAATCAAATAGGGACATGAGGTGCTCAAACAGTGAGCTCATAAAACAATATATTTAGTTTAAATAAAATGCTATATTAATACACTTACTGTTTGATCTCTCTTTATTTATTTTGCTGTTAATATTCACTATGTGGTACTCCCCGTTTATGATCATTTCATAAGGAAATGTCTTGATGGCTTGTGGGCTGCAAGCTAGGGCATCATATATTGTCCATGAGCTCACTGTTTAATACTGGCACTGTTTACATCTTTTCATTTGGAATGCTTGATGACCCATAAGATTTGAGAGCTAGGGCATCGTTTCTATTACCTTCAAGACATTGTGTGAAGTGTTTGATATCTCTTTATTTATTTTGTTGTTGATATTCACTATGTGGTACTCTTCATTTATGCTCATTTCATGAGGAAATATCTTGATGACTTGCAGGCTGCAAGCTAGGGCATCATGCATTGTTTATGAGCTCATTGTTTGAGCACCTCATGTCCCTATTTGATTGGCTGGTGATCAAATAATGAGCTCATAAACAATGCATGATGCCCTAGCTTGCAGCCCATGAGCCATCAAGACATTTCTGCTATTAGATCATACATTAATACATTTACTATTTTGACAACAATAACATTGCATGATGCCTGAGCTCAAATTCAAAATAGTAAGTGTATTATTTTATTAAGACTAAATATATTGTTTTATTAAGATTTTATTAAGACAAAGTATTTTGGGTTAGTTTTATATTGTTTTATAAGATTTTATTAAGACTAAATATATGATGTAAACTCATAATTATACCTGATATATATACTTCAAAAGAGGAATTATGAAATATAGTTGTAGGTAGTTATCTCTTCTATAATGATGGAGGAGTGAAAGGTAATGATCAATGAGGTTGCTGCTATTAGATCATACATTAATACACTTACTATTTTGAATTTGAGCTTGGGCATCATGCAATGTTATTGGTGAGCTTGACATTTGTAATGTATTTTCTATTATTGGATCAATGCTACCATGTTGTTGGGGCTGAAGATGCATTGAATCACCACTTCCATTCTATTTTGATAGCAACAATATAATAAACAGAGCACCGACCAATCAAATAAGGACATCAGTAAGACATTTAATGCATTATTACTTCATCAAGATGATAAAAAATTCATTGGATCAAAGCACATAAAATGTGGGTAGATGCATTGAATCACCACTTCCATTATATTTTGATGAAGAGGAACTATGTTATAAAATTTCAAGGCATGAAATTTTATAACTGTACATATATTTTATGAGTATAATTGTACAACAGAAAAGCACCCACATGCCTTGGTTTTTATTGGTCTATGAAAGGTTTTGGTTTACCTTTCCCAATTTAGATGTCATCCTAATATTCAAAAGGACCAAGGTAATAATAAGTCTTGAATATAAACAGTGTATAAACATTACAAATGCCAAGTTCACAGTCTCAATGAAATAAACAGTGTATAAAATAATATATGGTGCACAACAGCAGCAAGCATGCAATGACATCAATAACATTGCATTATAGAAGAGATAACTAGTTGCAACTATATTTTATAATTCCTGCTTTGAAGTCACATGTTAGTTTAAAATGGAGAAAGTATACAAACTCATCAATTTAATCCCAAAACATCATATAACTAGAATTAATCACATCTCACAAATGTATAGATTATACTACATACCATTGTATTATATATATCAAGTATAATTATGAGTTTACATCATATATTTAGTCTTAATAAAATCTTATAAAACAACATAAAACTAACCCAAAATACTTTGTCTTAATAAAATCTTAATAAAATAATATATTTAGTCTTAATAAAATCTTATAATACAACATATATTGTGTGAAGTGTTTGATCTCTCTTTATTTGTTTTGCTGTTGATATTCACTATGTGGTACTCCCTGTTTATGATCATTTCATGAGGAAATGTTTTGATGGCTCACGGGCTACAAGTTAGGGCATCATGCATTGTTTATGAGCTCATTGTTTGAGAACCTCATGTCCCTATTTGATTGGCCGATGCTCAAACAATGAACTCATAAATAATGCATGATTCCCTAGCTTGCAGCCTGTGAGCCATCAAGACATTTCCTCATGAAATGATCATAAACGAGGAGTACCACATAGTGAATATATAAAAAAAATAAAATAGAGATCAAACACTTCACACAATGCCTTGAAGGTAATAGCAACGATGCCCTAGCTCTGAAAGCTCATGGGTCATCAAGTATTCCAAATGAAAATATGTAAACAATGCCAGTATTAAACAATGAGCTCATAAACAATGTATGATGCCCTAACTTGCAGCCCGTGAGCCATCAAGATATTTCCTCATGAAATGATCATAAACGGGGAGTACCACATAGTGAATATCAACAACAAAACAAATATAGAGAGATCAAACACTTCACACAATATATGTTATTTTATAATATTTTATTAGGACTAAATATATTGTTTTATTAAGATTTTATAAGACAAAGTATTTTGGGTTAGTTTTATGTTATTTTATAAGATATTTATTAAGACTAAATATATGATGTAAAATCAATATAAAAAATAGAGCACCGACCAATCAAATAGGGACATGAGGTGCTCAAACGGTGAGCTCATAAACAATGCATGATGCCCTAGCTTGCAGCCCGTGAGCCATCAAGATATTTTATCATGAAATGATCATAAACAGGGAGTACCACATAGTGAATATCAACAACAAAACAAATAAAGAGAGATCAAACACTTCACACAATATATGTTGTTTTATAAGATTTTATTAAGGCATGAAATTTTATAACTGTACAAATATAAAATTTCAAGGAATGAAATTTGACCTTGATAATGTCCCCTCCATTGCTTATGCTTGATCATGACTGCCTTGTGTTGATGGGCATGGTGGGTTACTATTGTGGATGCATCATTTGGAAATGATGCCATAGCAACACCAGATGAAACAACAACATCTGGTGGTGTTATTGCACTATTTGGATGATGTAGTCACAACAGTGATTCACCAGGTGTTCATAGAGACATAAATACAGCCACAACAGTTATTCACCAGGTGTTCATAGAGACATAAATGTAGGGTTTCATTTGGATTCCAGTGCCTATACACTGCACATGTTCTTGAGTGCATTTTCTTGAGTGCACATGTTCTATAGCATATTTCCTTTTAGAAGTGTATGGCTTAACTATGCACATGCATAATTGTAGATGAGGATCAATAATAAGGTGTCAGACATTGCTTAGATCTTTTGGATCTAACCCCATCCTTTCCTTCCTTGCAGTTTCTAGATCATACATGAGCATACTGGATTGAACCCTGGGTCAACACTTCATTACTTCAGGCAATATCTGGTACCTTCATTATTTATGTTCATCCACTTATGTATGTTTGCATTCATTCATATTCTTCTGAAAATTGGCTATACTCATATTCTTCTTGTGTGTGAGTCTTCTAACTATGATCAATTTAATGCTGTAAATCTTGACATAAAATTTGATATCAACCTATCATATATCCATTCCAAATGATATAACTCCATTTGAATAAACATACATGCTAACCATTTGACAAAATGTCCATATGAAATCTACAACAATGCATTAATTTTATAGTGAGTTTATGATTTATAATGCCCCTTGATTTATAGTGAATTCATGATTTATAATTCAGTTGTAGCAGCTCAATGTGTTTGAACTCAAGAATACCCCTTGGTTTGCTACAAAGCCTTTGGCGAAATTTGTCAGAAAATTAAAAGTTTGGTCGAAGTAAGTGTATAAATGAAGGATGAAACACATAGGAAGCTATGAAAAGCTATGAGAAGGTGACATGAAGCTAATGAAATGAGGCATCTCTAATTTTTTTTGCAGATATACACATTAAGGATCATGTCAGATAATACAAGGGCATTCGATCAAAATAGGGAGACAATCGCTAGATTGTCATCTAACTTTCAAAGAGAAGGTGATGACAAATGTTATTGTCCATGCAAGAGTTGTGACGACTTAAAGACAAGAAGAATCAAAATCAAAACAACAAAGAGAAAATGTAGGGAGAATGGTCACATTGAAGGGGGGTTTGATTATCATCCAGTGGTAAGTTGTTTGTTATATTGTTTTCACAATTAATATACATATGAACCATGGAAGGAGGTTTGATTATCACATTGAAGGGGGGTTTGATTATCATCATTTTTATATAGTTCAATCTCCCTAGTGTAAATATAGAGGAACATGGAGGTGTGAGTATTGAAGTTGAAGATCATGATCCCATGGAAGATGACGATCATGCGCTAGAAAATACATTTGAAGATGATGTTATGAATGCATTAATCATTGACACATTTGGTACTGGTGCTGCTGGTGTTGTTGCTACTGCTGATGATGATGATTATGATGAGGATGACATTGATGTTGTCCATGATATACCTCTACTTAAGAAGGTGAACACAACCCTTTACGAAGGCTCCCAATCTAATCTTCTCTCTGCTGTATTGTTGTTGGTCAATTTGAAGGTTATGAATGGTTTATCCAACATAGCAATGTCACATATGCTAAGATTTGTCATATATGTCATTATAGTCTATAAAAGGTGAAAAATGTACCATTAATATTGTTTATAGTAATGACTTATATTATTTATTGTAGACTGATAGGTGATTTTCTGTTACCACCATCAAATGTTCTTTTTTGCTTGTACCAAGAATTATGTGCCACTATGAAACATATTGGAATGGAGTATCAAGCAATAGATGCTTGTCCCAAAGATCATATTATTTATCATAAAGAACACAAAAATGCAACAGGATACCCTAAATGCCATATGAGCAGATATCAAGATGATCAAATGACAAAAAAGGTGCATCGCAAGGTTCTTTGTTACATCCCCATTATTCCACGCCTAAAATGATTATTTAGGTGCAATAGCTTGACATAATTTATGGATTACCATGCACATGATAGGAGTTGAGATGACATTAATCGAATGCTTAGGGATGGTTCATCATTTATGGACATAGAAGAAAAGTGGTCACACTTTAATGAAGAACCTCAAAATCTAAGGCTTTCTCTGGCAGTAGACGGTGTCAATCCGCATGGAGAGATGAGATCCATTTACTCGGTGTGGCCTATTTTTGTTATAAACAATAACCTTCCTCCATGGATGACAATAAAGAGGGAGCACATTATGTTGGCAATGATTGTTCCAAGTATCTTATTATTTTATAGTTATCTACATGTAATTATAAGTCTTGGAGTGAAATGACCACAATAATTATCTGATGTTGTTGTTAATTCAACTAGGTAAGTACCAAGTGAAAGATATGAATGTATATATTATGCCTCTTATTGATGAGTTGTTGGTGTTATGGAATGGTTTCACTATGTATGACATCTCTAGATCAATTGAAAAAAGATAATTTCAATTCCATGCAATGCTTGTGTGGACAATTCATGATGCTTGAGGGTTGACACATTTTTGTGGTATGTTATGGTGAATTCTAGTTGTATATGATAATTTAAATTCTAAAAATATACATATTTAATCCAATTGTATCAGTATCTTGTAGGTTTTCAAATAAAGGAAAACTTTGCATGTCCAATGTGTGGTCCAAAGATGAAATCTCGTCATTCCAAAAGTTTAAGAAAGTAGGTGTTTGATGATTATAGGCACTTCCTCCCCATAAATCATAAGTATCAAAGTGTGAAAAGACATCTCTTCAATGAGAAAGAAGAGACTACATCAAAGCCCCGAAGAATGACACCTCACCTATGGCAGTTGGAATATAATAGAATTCAAGGTAATATCGTTCCACCTAATGGTTGATGTTTGAAAATTATATATTTTGATTGTGTTTTGTTGGATAATTATGTAGTTGATGATCTTGAAAGTCGTGAAGGCATCACCGACTAGCTTCCAAAGGGACTAAAATGTTATCCCAGAGAATTTAGTAGGCTACCCTACTATGAGCAGCTACAAATTGTGCATTTGTTTGATACTATGCATATTGGAAAGAATATAACAAAGACACTGTGAAAAATATTGGATGAAAGACGTGACAAAGAAAAACTTGGCAAAATTTGTAGTGACATTCATGATTCCAATCATGCAATGAAAAATATAATTGAATCAAATAGCAATAGATATCAGATTAATGCAAGTGCTCTTCCTTGGTTATTAACAGAGCAACAAATTAATGCCATAAAAGAAGTCATCCTAAAAATTTGATTTTCTACAAGATTTGTTGTGGATATAAGCAATCTCATATCAAAGAAAAATGATTTTGGGTGAGGGATGAAAATGCATGATTGGCATACCTTCATCAAGGTAAGTCATAGTCTTTTATATCTACAATATATTTGTGTAACTGCATTCAATTTTCATTATATGAAATGATCAGTTAACAATTGTTGCAGTATTTGCTACCCCTATCTCTCCCAAAGAACTTTGACAATAATATCAAAAAAGTGATATATGATTTTGGAAAATACACGAGGTAAGTAGTGATATTTGTTCAATATATCAAACAATAATATCAAACAAGTAATATATTGTAAAGTCTCGTATTTATATATTTATGTGCCTTGAATCCCTTGTAGGTGGTTGTCATCTAAAGAAATCCATAAAGAAGATATAAAATATTGGAAGAAAAAAATTTGTCAACTAATGTGTGAAATGCAAAAGTGTTTACCTTCATCTTTTTTCAATGCACAAGAACACTACCTCATACACCAAGTTGGGGAGATTGAATTGTGTGGACCTATACATGCTAGGTCAATGTGGATGGTTGAGAGACACTTGAAATTTTTGAAGGGTTTGGTATGACAAAGAGCACATCCCGAGAGTTCTATGGTTGAGGGATATATGGTATACCATATGATGGTGTACATTACTCAATATCTTCCTAATCTTGCAGCAAAGACCCATATAGATTGCATTTGGGATCTCGAATCCATTAAAATTTTTGAAGGAGAGTAGTTGGTGGGAAACAGTAGATTTAGGAAATCAAAAGGTAATAAATTATGAGATGTTATTGTAGTTAATTAATTCTTAATCTTCAAAATAAATCTATTGTAAGTCATTTATTTACTTTTGTATAGTTGCTAAAGAGTGGGATGCAATACATTTGTTTATTGCAAACAATCAAAATTGGATGATGGTATGGATTGAACGATGTCAACATGATGGTCATAGATTAACACATGAATCCATGTCTTCATTAGTTATACAAGCTCATCGTAATAGAGATCCCAATGTTACACAAAATGAAATAGATTTAGCATATGGTTTAAGAGATCACTAGGTACTTATAAATTTGTTAATTAATCAACTGTATCTTTTTCAACTCGTGATGCAATAATTTATAAATGTTAAACATTATTGTAGGTGAAACACCACAAGACTATGTTATGCAATGGTTATAAATTTTGCATCAAAAAGTTAGATGACACGAAGAGATCTTGTGATTATGGGATAAGTGCAGTGTTCTAGGTGACTAATATTTCATCTAGAAACAACTTACATCCTCGAGAGTCACAAAATTGATACTATGGTGTTTTGGTTGATATACTTGACTGTGACTCTAATTCATTCAAATTAGTTCTCTTTTTTGTGAAATGGTACAAACTACGACTCAATAAAAATGATCCTGATAGAATTGTTATTCAACATGACAATGGATTTCCAATGATTAATACAAGGTTGTTTGAGCCAGTTGGAGAAGAGCCCTATGTTCTTCCAAGCCAATGTGAGCAGATATTTTATTCAGAGGTTTCACATAAATTGGGTTGGTTATTTGTTGTTAGACATGATCCAAGAGGAAGGCCGATAAAGTATAAAGTGATGGAAGAAGACACTAAGGAAGATGAAGAAGTGGAAGATGGTGATCATGATCAAGAGCTAGTCGAAGAAGAATATGAAGAAGAAGAACATGATGATGTTGCTACTGATGCAAATGATGATGATGATGATGCTATTGATGATGATGAGGATG
Organism: Chamaecyparis obtusa; assembly: GCA_027943335.1. Taxonomy (NCBI): domain Eukaryota; kingdom Viridiplantae; phylum Streptophyta; class Pinopsida; order Cupressales; family Cupressaceae; genus Chamaecyparis; species Chamaecyparis obtusa. The sequence goes on from BSBK01001380.1 coordinate 220,311, forward strand.
AGGATGATGATAGTGGTGGTAATGATGTAAGTGGTGGTAATGATGATAGTGGTGGCAACAATGATGATAGTGGTGGTAATGATGTCATCGTCGACGATGATCTTGATGATGAGATGGGTGAAGAAGAATATCAATGACATGAAGGAAATGTACAATTATGCCAAATGTTTGGCATGTTCTAACGATTGTTTTATATGTACTACTCTTATTCACCTTGTTTTATATGTCCTACTTATATCTTTGATCTTTTGTTAAGAGAAATTTTATTCTAAAAGAGTGTATGTAATCTCTATATGCTTAAACAACCTCACTAGTTAAGACTGTTCTCATTTGTAGTGGGCATGACAAGAATCAAATCACTTGAAAGACACCAATATTTAGACATTCACAAATTAGTGATGTGATTAAGAAAATTACTTTTCTTTATAATTTTCTGGGGTATTTTTTATATCAATGCATTTAATCTAAATACTATCTTATGAGAGTTGCTTCTACTAATTTTCTATTTCCTTGCACATAAATGATGTTAAATCACAAGGGATTCTCTTTGTTCCCTGCAACGGAGTGAGATAATTCTGCAAGTCTACATTAGTATGTTTCTTTTTATTGTAATTATAATTAGTATGAATGAAGAAAATAATGACAATGCAATATTTGTGATAATGCAATATTTGTCGAAATAGCGTCGATGACTTCGGTCAATGTGCCTATGTGTCAATGTGGTGTTGGCCCATGCATGTTGAAGATGTCATGCACAAAAAGTAATCCTAGGCATCAATTTTGGGTTTGTTTGAATAGGAAAAAGTTCTGGATATGTAATTATATTTTATGTTTAAAAATAATGTGACAACTAATCATTTTATGAAGAACTGATGTACATTTGGTATTGTAGGGAAATAGTAGATGTCAATACTTTCGGTGGGTTGATGAAACCACATTTACATATACCCCATCTACATCTATACCTGGTGTAGGAAATGAGTGCTCGAGAGGCATTTAGTGCCACCAAGATTGCTTCAATGGCGAAAGAAGAAATCATATTTCTGCGATGCCTTCTTTGTGTAGTTTGTGCACTACTTTGTTGGCACCATATGTGTAAATGTGGTTAATAGAGGGCTATTGTAGATACTAATTTTTTTTTAGAATTTCTAGTAGATACGTTGGACATATTTTGATAAACTCATAAAAATTTTTGTTGTGCAATCTTGATTCAGAGTGGGAAAATCTTATTTTAGATGCGAGGGAGAGAAGCCAAACACATAAAGAAAATGCACATAAACACAATAGCTAAGAAACATAAATTTAGGCATCATGGTCATATTTTTTTGGAGACACAACATAATTGAATGGTATACCTAGATGATGCAACACAACTATCACTCCTCTGGTTCTAAGTTGACACTACAAGAAATGAAACCCATAGATAAGGAATAAATTTAGAGAGTGGAGGAGGGCCGTAATGACCAAAATAATACAGGGTCCCTATTATTTCAGTTGTTATGGCACTCCTTCACTCTCTAAATTTATTCTTTATCTTTGGGTTTTGTTTATTGCAGTGTGGACTTGGAACTGGAGGAGTAGTGGTATACCACTCAATTATGTTGTGTTTCTAAACAATTGTGACCATGATTCCTACATTTATGTTTCTTAGCTGTTGTGTCCCGGGACCCCTTATGACCCTTTATGACCCTTTACAATCCCTAAGAATACATCTTAGAGGTCTTAAAGTGTTGTAAAGGGTCATAAGAGGATCTTAGGAGGGCCCAAATGAGCTTCCACCTTCACGTGGTTGGCCCTGTTAAGTAGAGAATGTTAAACTATTCTTAAAATAAAGAGAAGCTCAATAATTTAAGATCTCAATCCACGTATGACAAATATATATTTCTTTTTAAAAAATAGTGTGAGCTGTCACAATTACGATGGAAACCACAGAATAACCGATGAAAAAACTAAAAGTGACAAATATCTGTTGGAAACACCAATCACTTCAAGGAGCAATGATCACTTCAGCTCACCTCAAGAAGTCTTGACCCAAGATCAAGTCATATCGATCCATCTCAATGGCTACCAAATCAAAAAATCTTTGCTAAGATCCTAGTAGCAAAGAAACACCACAGACCACACCGTGAACCCACTATGAAGAGACATCCAATGTCTCACAAGTCACATCAAATGACCCACTTTTTGTTATCCAAGTCTCTCAGCTTGGTTCACCAAGAAGAAGACTTCTCCCAAGTCATCACAGAAACCATAGTGATCTATGAATCTCCAATGTGCAGGTTCTATAAGTCACTCTCTCGACATCACGTCTAACTCATTCAAAATAGTGGAAAAAATGATAGACGATCCTAGTGATCCATCACAACCCAATCTCGACAAAAATGAAAATAGTAGCTTGATTCTGTCTTCAAGCCGATCAATGCATAGTCTACTCAAACTCCAAGTCAAGTCATTGCTACACTCCATAGGAACAAAGCACATCCAATTTGGACCAAAGAAGTTAAGAATTTGCTCGAATCAGATTTGAATGCAATCAGGTCCGCATATATCTCATGAACACATCAGGAAGAATGCATCTCTAATCACTGCACTAGATTCTTGTGCTAGAGCACTCACTGTCACAAATATTGATTCGATCGAATCCATTCCAAATCCAAGTCTTTGGACTCAACTAAATAATCCATGAGCCTCCATTGAATATATTGCAAAGTCATCTCCGAATGACATAACCAAATCATGAGCAGGAATAAAAGACCTCAACTCACCAAACCATCTTGCAAGTCGATCGAGATTCGAAAGTAATGCAACCAGCTAGAACCAGATCTGCAACTAGCTAGAACCAGATCTACAAGAACACTATTTTGAATTGATACCAACTCGATCGATAAATATATATATATATTTTAAAAATACTAATTTCCATTGCAACTACGATGACAAAATGATGAAGTCAAGGATGGAGGATCCAATTAAGGACTATCCAACCTTGCAGCCAAACACAAACACAACGGAAATACACAACAACAACAATAAATCTATAATACAACATAGGTCTTTATTCATCAATTAACTGATTACATGCAATGTGCCGGGCTGTGAGGCCTTCCTAGTTATGACCAAATACAATGCAAGAAATAGACCTACAAGATCACAAAGGATCCAAAACACTTCTCCTTAGCTATCCCAAGTCTACAACACAAAAGGACATTGCTAGGCACTCCAAGAAAGATCTAAACTTGTACTCAATCTTCCAAGCAATCTTTCTGCTACCTAAGCCCGCAAGCTACTAACTCTACTTTCACATATCCACACATCTACTACTACCACCCTCCCTTAAACAACTACCCAAACATCTACTTAAATACTAAACCCTAGCCACAAGTCGGCTTTACAAACAATTAAATCCCAAAAGCCAGTCGGCTCCCAAATAGATAAATATTAAATGCTAAACATCAGTTGGCTCACAAATAACTTCACCAATATTTAATTCACCAAGTCAGCCTCTAGATCCATATAGGGGAATGTTACACGCTAGATCTAGGTCCCCACATGTCCAATGGTTAATCCATAACTTGAGGATTGTGACCCATATTAAATGTACTAGTCGGCCAAGCCGAATCTCCAAGAACAACCATCGGGAATCCAAACTACCGAGCGTTAAGAAATACATCGAGCATCCACACCAACTGAGCTCTCCAAGCATTACCAAGCACCAACAATGTTGAGTCTCCTTCAATGATCGAGCTCCCTTTAGCAATTGAGTCACTTCAACAACTGAGCAACATGCATAAACACCGAGACCTCATCGGTAATTGAGCACTGAGAAATAAACCACCAAGTCACCGAGTGACCAACATCAATCGAGATCCACTAGATATTCCAACTGAGAATCACCATCAAGACCGAGGAACTCTAGTCTTCTACAAAAATTACCAGCCAAGTAACCGAACTCCACCAGACAGTTACCGAGACTGCCAGAACCTTCAAGCACCGAGCAATAAGCTAGGATGCCACTACATCAGACTCCTGGGGTACAAAGAAAAGTGTGTCCCACACTTTCTCACCAAAGGGAACATCTAAAAAACACCAACTCCACTTCATCTTCACCAAAGGTTTCCACTCCATCATAGGAAAGAGAACCAATTTGCAACCCAACCAATTAGTATGTTCAATATCCCAAACAAACTGAGCCTTCAATCCATCACCAGGGATTAAGGAAGAATCCCATCTCAGAATCTCATCACTAGACTTATCACTATCAACCAGCAACTCAAGTCCGTAACCAATAAACAACATCAACACCACAACATCAAACAAAAGAAATTCGGTAACACCAACATCATCGAGGTGTTCAACAACAATCAACTCTACACCAAAAACAATATGATCAAGCACAACCAGATGCTCTACAATTTCCATGTCAGGCACAACTGACTAAACATGAAAACCAATCTCCTCACCAACCTCAACAAGGTCCGCAACATTGTCAGTAATCATAGGTAACTCAGCAACAAGAACAAGTTGTTCTACAGGTTTCATGTCAGAATCCACCAACTGACCATCAAAACCAATTTCACGTACCTCTTCAACCTCTGAACTGTCATAGGAAACCTTGTCAAGATGTCTTCTCTCACAAACCAACCTTCTAACTAGCCAAAAAACTTTCCTCCAGATCAGCATGCTCTAACTTTGGTAAGCTTTACAAAGCTCAACAACACTTTCTCTCATAAGGTTCTTAACTCAGTTCTCCACGTAGTTCAGCAAATCCACTTCCAATTGAGAAAACCTCACAGAAATCACATCACCAAGGTCCAATCCTCTCAGAGACATCTCCAAAGATCTTCAAAAACCTTCTGCAAAAAACCCTAACACTGACCACCTTGTGACAACCTCTGAGCTGTATGCAAGTCAGATCGCAACCTACCACCTTGCATGAACAACTAGGGAATGATTTCACAAGTTTAATGTCAAGGATTTGCAACTCAGATTGTGCACAATCTCTTCACCAACAAGATCAACCTTTGCTTGGTCAACCTTATGCTCCAATAAGATCAAACTCTCACTCTGATACCACCTGATGTAGTCAAGGATGGAGGATCCAATTAAGGACTGTCTGACCTTGCAACCAAACACCAACACAATGAAAATATACAACAACAATAGATTTGTAATACAACAGAGGTCTTTATTCATCAATTAACTAATTACATGCAATGTGTTGGGTTGTAAGGCTTTCCTAGTTACGACCAAATACAATGCAAGAAATAGATCTACAAGATCACAAAGGATCCAACACACTTCTCCTTAGCTAGCCTAGGTCTACAACACAACATGACACTGGTAGGCACTCCAAGAAAGATCTAAACCTGTACTCAAACTTCTAAGCAATCTTTCTGCTACCTAAGCCCACAAGCTACTAACTCTACTTTCACATATCCACACATCTGCTATTTCCACCCTCCCCTAAACAACTACCCAAACATATACTTAAATACTAAACCCCAGCCACAAGTCAGCTTTACAAATAATTAAATCCCAAAAGCCAGTCAGCTCCCAAATATACAAATATTAAATGCCAAACATCGGTCGGCTCACAAATAAATTCACTAATATTTAATTGACCAATTTGGCCTCTAGATCCATATAGGGGAATGAAACACACCAAATCTAGGTCCCCACATGTCCAATGATCAATCCATAACTTGAGGAATGTGACCCAGATTAAATGCACCAGTCAGCCAAGCTAAATCTCCAAGAACAACTGTTGGTAAGCCAAACTATTGAGCATCAGGAAATACACCAAGCATCCACACCAAATGAGCTCTCCAAGCATTATCAAGCACCAAAAATGTTGAGTCTCCTTCAATGACTGAGCTCCCTTTAGTGACCGAGTCACTCCAACAATCGAGCAACATGCATAAACACTGAGACCTCATCAGTAACTGAGCATCAAGAAACAAACCACCAAGTCACCGACTGACCAACATCAACCAAGATCCACTAGAAATTCCAACTAAGAATCACCATCAAGATTGAGGAACTCTAGTCTTCTACCAAAATCACCAGCCAAGTAACCAAACTCCACCAGATAGTTACCGAGAGTACCAAAACCTTCAGGCACTGAGTAATAAGCCAGGATGCTACTGCATCACAAAACCTAAAAGCACTAGATATCTATCAGATACTTTCAATAGCTAGCCATCACATGTACAACATCACTGTTACCAAAAAACTACAAATGATGATTATCTGTTGGAAGATTACGATGAGTAGCCGTCGCATGTACATCATCACTGTCGGCAAAAAAATACAAATGATGGATATCCGTTGTAAACTTCTAATGGGTATCCATCGCATGCACAACATCACTATCGACAAAAAACTACAAGCGATGACTATCCATCATAAACTTTTGATGGGTATCCATCGCATGAACAACATCCTCATTGGCAAACAAACTACAAACGACGGCTACCCGTTGGAAGATTCTGACGAGTAGCCATTGTTTGTATTTTTGCAATGGATTGACATCACAATTGCGATGGTCAAAAATAGGCCCAATGGTATGTTCAACATGTTGGCACCCCCTTTTTGCGATGACAATAGTCATCGTAATTATGATGGTAAACGTAGCCATCATTTTTTTTGATTGCAAAACTACAACGGCGGGTGGTGTCACTTAATTGATGGTATACGATCGGAATACCGATGGTGGGCTATCAAAAAAAGGTCTCAAATGTATTAGTGTGATGATGAATGAAGACCAAAATATGGATTAACTAATGCCAAAATAATACTTAGTGTTGGGGAAGAACACCCAAGAATACTTCTCAGAAATTTTTGATAACATCATCAACTTCTTCAAAATCTAGAAGCTTCATGAATTTTAAATGGGCTTGCTAATTCTTCCAGAAGGATGTGAGCTTGGTTCCCAAAAATTTTTGAAAAAAATTATTTGACAAGTACAAGTTTTCCTTGTCTTTGTCCTGATACAACTCATAGTCAATTCTATCAAAAAACTTCTTTATTCGTTCTATCTAAAGAAAAATATTTTTTCTCTTTTTTCTCAATTTCTCCAAGCCTCTTTTAAATATTCCTTGACTATGTACAAAACTAATAGATCTTACTCAAATTTCAAATTTTTCTAACTCTAAATCTTCATATATTTCCATCAAGATCCAAGAATCTTATTTTCTAATCTTCTTTAAATCCTTCAATGTGTGTTCCCATATCTCTGTACACTTTTCAATTTCATTCTCTCCATCAACTAAGTTTAGAAGCTGAGTCATCTTTGTGACAATGATGCAAAAATGTCTTAAAATAAGTTGAATGGCCTCTTTACCAAATATTTCTAACTCTTCTTTCCATTTAGCACATGCCTTTGAAAAAGAATTAGGAAGCTCTGAAGTCTTCAAAACCACTATTTTCTTGAGCACCACATGCATTGATGCATTGGGATTAGCCTGGTCCATTGGGCCAATTATTTGAGAAATATCATCCTTAAGGAATTTATTTTTCTATTGTAGACCCTGAATTTTAGTCTCATCTTCTTGCATATACTTAAACAATTGTCTAACTGTTAGATAGTTGAGAGAGGGGGGGGGGGGGGGGGGTGAATTAGTTAAATTAGTTATCCTACAATCCCAAACTCTCAGATGTACTTTTTCAAACTTATTCAATAAATCAAGAAACTCTGTAAGATAAAATAACTATCTTTATGTTCATTTACTGAATACCAGTAATTTCCAAAACTGTCTTTACCGATTTAATCAAATATGCAATATGTAAAGTATGATAGAAAAATAATCATAACAAATAACACATAACACAAAGATTTAACTTAGAAACCCTGCTAAGGGAAAAACCACTTGGGACCGGTAACTAAAAATATTTCACTCTTCTGAAGTGAGCTTGATTAGGAGCCAACCCTATTAAAGGTTATAATGCACACTATTAGGTGTGACTTGGTTAAAGGATTTATCACGAATAGTTAACTTTTGACCAACATTCACTATGGGGTCAACAAGAAAACAATTAACATTCCTTGAATATCATATGGAAATACAAAAGACTGTTAAGTCTACTCGGTTAAGATATTTTTCTATAACAATGGTTAAACTGATACAGTAGTGATCTGATTCAAATACAACTCAATTTGCAAGTATTCAGATCTATGCTAAGCTCAAAATAACTCATTTGATCAATAATTAATTCACTTCATCATATCACCCAACTTACTTCACTTGGTGTATATATCTCTAACGCTCGGTTATGCCTATAGCTTGGTTCTATCTATACCCAGTTTGATCAGGAATGCATGAAAAATGTCTTCACACAAAATGCTCTGCAGTCTCTATTCATCCCACATAGTTCATCAATAAAAGTCATGTCTCTTAAATAGACGTGTAAATTGTTTTCATATCAACCATTAGATTTTGCCTCTTAATCATCATTGTCCATTTTGCCACTTCAAGCTTCCTCGACAGATGTGTCAATAAAACATTTCAATCTCTTCCCTTCGATCATCTCTAAATTTTTTCAACTGTGGATCTTATAACAAACTTCATCTCTTACCTCAGAATCATAAACATTTTCCAACTCATCAATTATAGCAGGTTGTTATAACATTTAATTTTTTCATCCATACTCACTTAATACTGAATATGTCAGTGATAACTAACTTAGTTATTGCTGTCACTTGGTATACACAAGACTAACTCAGTGTATACATAAATCTTTAGTTACCAACCACATTAACTTGTTCAATTCTGATCTCTTCTTCATAATAGAATAGTGCAACATGCTCAAGTCAACAATATAATGCCATAGACTCATCAATAAGTTACCCAATGTAAACCTTATCCTTATCTATCATATCCATCTTTTTCTTATGTAGATATCTCATTTTATCACCATTTCTTCCTTTTACAAATGTTCAAATGTTTGTAACTATCATGATAAGTGTAGTCAATACTAGTTGACATCAATGAAAACATATTGACTGATTTAATCATCTTACAAATCACTTTAATAGCTCATTGATCTCTAATCATAGTCTCTTTAGTTCATCAAGATGTCCAATCAGTTGTAGGTCATCAATCTCTCCCTTTGGCATTGATGGCAACACAAATAATATGAAATATGCCATACCATACCAAATATTTATTCTACAACTATATAGATAAATGCTGTAACTTGGTAAAGCTCTTCCTAGCTTGATATTTAATATGTTTAATCACTACAAACAACATTACCTATAGAATCTCCCTATGGATTTGATCTTCTTCAGTTCTCTGATTCTTTCTCTCCCTATAGTAGATAGATGTTTCATTAAAATCTTTCTCCCAATATTTTCAATATTTCATAGAAATCTCTCTCTCTCTTTGAAAATAATGCCAAAAGAAAATAAACAACTCTTCAGTAGCCAAGTAGTTTTCTGTTGTTCAGTCCAGATCAAGTACCTTCATATACTGATATAGAAGTCCCTATTCCAGCTTCTGCAATCTTTCACAACCTTAGGATTCCTAAAGCATGAGCTATATGCATCAACATGAATGATTTTTTGATAAAGTATAGGTTGATGCAACCTCCTGATCACCTTAGTGACCAATAGACGGGGGAAGGACCCCTAGTCTAGTCCCCAAGTAATCAATAGTGTCCTTCAGTAAGGGCTTGGTAAATATATTAGCAAGTTGTTCTTTAGACTTCACAAATTCTAGTTTCACTTGCTTTTCTTGTACTTGTTCCCTCAAATAGTGATACTTAATAGATATGTGCTTTGTTTTTGAATGCATCTCTAGATTTTTAGAAATGTTTATAGCACTTGTGTTGTCACAATATATAATCACTGGATCAGTGATCAACTCATTCATTCCTTCCAAAAATTGTTTTATCCATGCAATATTTGAACAATTAACAGCAACAACGACATACTCTGCTTCAACAGTAGATTGAGAAATACATGCTTTTTTCTTACTTATCCATGTTACAAGTTTTTCTCCCAAAAATAATGCTCCACCAGTTGTGCTCTTTCGGTCATCAATGTTTCCAGCCCAATCTGCATTAGTGTAAACTCGAAGTTCAAAATTGCCTTCCTTTATGTACCATAAACCATAATCTTCAATTTTCTTCAAATATCTCAGAATCCTTTTAACAACAACCATATGTGATTCCTTAGGATTAGTAGAAAATATTGCCACAATCCCAACTGCATGTGCTATATTAGGCCTACTATGTACCACATACATCAATTTTCCAATCATTGATCTATATAGTATCTGATTTACCTCGGTCGATTCATCATATTTTTTTAACTTACATTATGTGACCATCAGTGTACCTACTGGTTTTGAATCTTCCATGCCAAAAGTCTTCAACACTTCCTTGATGTATTTTGATTGTGTTATGAAAAACCCATTATTTTGTTGTATAATCTGCAAACCTAGAAAGAATTTAATCTCTCCAAACATTGACATTTCAAACTCTATTCTCATTTCATCAACAAAAGATTTGCAAATAATACCATGTCCTCCAAATATTATATCATAATTTTTTTCTTTCAGAAATTAGAATATTATCATCAGATTCTCCTTTCATGTACAAATGTCTATTATCACTTGTCCTCACAAAGCCAATACTAATAAGATAAGCATGTAACCTTTCATATCATGCTCTTGGTGCTTGTTTCAGTCCATATAGTGCTCTGTGCAATCTACATACCATGTTATTCTTATATGGATCAACAAAACCTTCAGGTTGTTCTATGTAGACCTATTCCTCAAGAATTCCATTTAGAAATGCTAATTTCACATCCATTTTCAATATACTTTGAATCCTTTATGTACAACATATGCAAGTAATATCCTAACTCCTTCAAGTCTTGCTACTGGTGCAAAAGTTTCACCATAGTCAATACCTTCTTCTTGTTCATATCCCTTGCATAAAAGTCTTGCTTTGTTTCTAGTTACTTCACCATTCTCATTCAACTTGTTTCTAAAAATCCACTTAGTACTAATTACATTTTTATCACTCGGTCTCAGTACCAATGTCCATGTTTTGTTTTTCTCTATCTATTCAATTTCTTCATTCATTGCCTTAATCCATTCATCATTCTCAAGTACATCTCTAACATTCTTAGGCTCAAATTCACAAACTAAACACGTGTTCTATCTTAAATTACTTCATGTCATCATGAAAACTTTCTTGTCTCCAATAATTTGGTTCTATTAATGACGTCTTCTAACAAATCGTGCCAGTACTTTCTCTCTTCTTTTCTCATCATTCGGTTCAAGTTCATTTTCTTCCTCGGTAGCTTATTCCTAGTTCTCGGTTTGTATTTTCTAATTCTTGGTAGCATTTTCCTGTCGCTTGGTAGACTCTTCTTGTGGCTTGGGTAGATATTTTGGATGCCCAATATATGTAAACCTACCATAGTCTTCCAGTTCCTTCCTGCTTTCTTCATCATTCTTCTCAGCAAACTCATCAACTTTCACATTAGCACTTTCAATCATTTTGTTATTAGCCTTGTTCAAACATTTGTATGATTTTCTCTTAGAAGAATATCCTAGAAATATTTCTTCATTACCTTTAGAGTAAAATTTACCATTTCTATCATCTTTCAAAATATAATACTTGCTTCCAAAAATTTTGAAATAACTTACATTCAGTGTGTAGCCAAACCATAGATCATATTGTGTCTTATTTGTATCTTTCTTTAGTTGAACTCGGTTCAAGGTGTATACAATTGCTAAAAACTTCTCTCTAGTACATTTGTGCAACATCTTTCTCAATCATCAATGTTCTGGCATAGTCAACTATAGATTGATTCCTTATTTCTATAATACCATTTTGCTATGGTGTTCTTGGTGCAGAAACACATATTTTAATTCCATGCTCGTTACATAAGTTAGTGAATTCATTAGAAATAAAATCAACTCCTCTATCAAATCTTAATCATTTTAAATCTTTTTCGGTTCCTTTTCAACTTTAGCTTTATACCACTTAAATAGTTTGAAAGCTTTAGATTTCTCTTTCAAAAACATAGCTGTCATCATCCTAGAGTAGGCATCAATAAATAAAATGAAATATTTGTCACCATAATAACTCTGAGTTCTCATAGGACCACATAAGTCAGTATGTACCAACTCCAAAATACCTTTAGAAGAATAGTCTTTTCTTTTGAAACTAGATTTAGTCATTTTTCCTTTTTGACATTAATTGCACATGACATGGTCAGGTTTAGTTAGACTCGGTAAACCTCTAACTCTTCTCTTCTTACTAATCTTAATCATGCTATCAAAATTCACATGACTCAGTCTCTTATGCCACAACCACACATCTTCATTTCTAGCCAACAAACAAGAAGTTTTAGCATTGTCAAGATAAAATAGATTACCTTTGGATTGTTCACTAGTACCGACCAACTTTCTAGTTTCATCATATATTTTCACCTTTATACTCTCAAATGAAATGCAAATCGGTGACCTAAATTATTTAATTTTGCTACACTCAATAGATTATAGTTAAGACCTTTCACCCAATATGCATTCTCACATCTAATCTTATTGTTCAACAAGATAGATCCCTTTCCTTTCACTAGACAAGGTGTATCATTTCCTATTTTAACAGATCCTCCATTATAGTGTTCAAGTTATTCAAATTTATCCTCATCACCAGTCATATGATGTGTACAACCACTATCAATAATCCAAGTATCATTCTTGCCAACTTTAGATATAAGTGTTGTTTCTACATACCTTTCTTCTTCTTCTTCTGAATCATCTTTCATAGCTACAAATACCACTTCATATTCTTCATCAGTGTTAGTGTCGGTGTTGTCTTCATCATCTTAAATAAGATAACATGCCTTCTTTCCTTTGTCTCTGTAGTCTCATTTGTCTCTTTTGTCACAGTGTTGGTTCCCTCTGTGATCTCGGTTATCCCTTTTCTCAGACTTCCTTTCTCTTGTTCTTTCATCATCTTTGTTTTTATCATCTTCTTTCTGATTAGGACACCTAGCTGCAATGTGACCAATCTCTTTATAGTTAAAACATACTAAAGGAAATTTACCTTTGTATCTTCCTTTACCTTTATGCAACCTCCTAGCCATAAGTGCTTCAAGCTCATCAAGCTCATCAAGCTCATCAAGCTCATCATCATCATTGTCACTGTCAGTTTCATTTCTTATGTTATGCTTATTGCTAGACTTACCAATCTTCAGGGATGACATAAAAGCATACTCAACACTTGGTACAATACTTTTATCATAGTTATTCAGCTCAAAATTAGTCAACTTACCAATTAGACTATCAAGTGTAAGAATACTACTAGGTGTAGATCTTATTTCATGAATATCAAAGATTCTAATAGCATAAAAAAGCAGCAAGGTTTTTAGTATTTTACTTATAGTAGTGTCTTCGTAAATAATACCTCCCGCTCCTCAGATATCATTGACCACCTCCTTGATTCAGTTAGAGTATTGTGTGATGTTTTCACCTTCTTTCATCTTCATATCATAAAATCTACCTCTTAGGCTTTCAACTCTGGCCCTTATTACATTTACATCACCACCATGAACTAATGCAAGCTTGTCCCACATTTCTTTTACTATAGTGCATGATTTGATATCTTCAAATTTTGCATCAGATAGAGCAACAACAATATCTATCATAGTTATATTGTGTTCATGTCTGTCTCTCGGTTGATAAACTATCAAAGGTTCAAAAGTTAGTTGTAAGTGGCCATTATCTAGGATATGAAGAGAAGATTCTCCAATTTCAAATATTGCAGCCTCATCCTACTTTTCCATGTTGTAAAGTTATCCTTGTTCAACTTAGGCACTTCCCTTTTATACATCTTGTGATCTTTTGCTCAAGTCCTTGAAACTTTTCTCCAAGAAACCAATACGTTCTAATACCAATTGCTAGATAACTAAGAGAGGGGGTGGGGGGGGGGGGGTGAATTAGTTAAATTAGTTATCCTATAGTCCCAAACTCTTAGATTTACTTTTTCAAACTTATTCAACAAATCAAGAAAATTAGTAAGATAAAATAACTATCTTTCTGTTCATTTACTGAGTATCAGTAATTTACAAAACTATCTTTTACTGATTTAATCAAATATGCAATATGTAAAGTATGATAGAAAAATAATCATAAAAAATAACACATAACACAAAGATTTAACATGGAAACTTTGCTAAGGGAAAAACCACCTAGGACCGGTAACCCAAAATACTTCACTCATCTGAAGTAAGCTTGGTTAGGAGCCAACCCTGTTAAAGGTTACAATGCACACTGTCAGGTGTGACATGGTTAAATGATTTATCACTAACAGTTAACTTTTGACCAACATTCACTTTGGGGTCAACAAGAAAATAATTAACATTCCTTGAATGTCATATGGAAATACAAAAGACTGTTAAGTCTTCTCAGTTAAGAGATTTTTCTATAACAATGGTTAAATTGATACAATAGTGATCTGATTCAAATACAACTCAATTTGCAAGTATTTAGATCTATCCTAAGCTCAAAATAACTCATCTAATCAATAATCAATTCACTTCATCATAGTTGATTAGGAAAGCATGAAAAATGTCTTCATTTGAAATGCTTTTTAGTCTCTATTCATCTAGCATAGTTCATCAATGAAACTCATGCCACTTAAATAGACGTGTAAAATTTTTTTATATCAGCCATTAGATTTTTCCTCTTAATCATCATCGTGCATTTTTCCACTTCAAACTTCCTCGATAGATGTGTTAATAACACATTTCAATCTCTTCCCTTCAATCATCTTTGAATTTTTTCAGTCATGGATCTTATAAAAAACTTCATCTCTTACATCAGAATCATAAACATTTTCTAGCTCATCAATTACAGTCGGCTATTATAACATTTAATGTTTTTATCCATACTTGGTTAATACTTAATGCATCAATGATAACTAACTCCATTATTAATGTGACTCAATATACACAAGACTCACTCAGTGTATACAAAAATATTCAATTTCTGACCATATTAACTTGTTCAATTCTGATCTCTTCTTCATAATAGAATAGTGCAACATGCTCAAGTCAACAATATAATGCCATAGACTCATCAATAAGTTACCCAATGTATACCTTATCCTTATGTGTCATATCCATATTTTCCTTATGTAGATATCTCATTTCTTCACCATTTCTTCCTTCTATAGATGTTCAGATGTTTGTAACTATCATGATAAGTGTAGTAAAAAATACTTGACATCAATGACAACATATTGACTGATTTAATCATCTTACAAATCACTTTAATAGCTTGGTGATATCTAATCACTATCTCTTTAGTTCATCAAGATGTTCAATTAGTTGTAGGTCATCACTAACACCCAGTACTGCAAATTCTTTCCCACCTTCTCTGGTGGGTTAGCCTAAGTCTACCTCCTCCATGACATAGTCATTTGGCATAATCTCTTCTATACTAACATTAGATGGGGGTACCATAACTTGTACCTTCTAACTACCAATTATGTCTCTTCTTACATAAGAAATTCATTGAGCTTTTCTACTAGGCTCCCCTTGGTGGAATGCTTGACCAATTTGGGATTTGTCAACATCCTCTATCTCTGTGTATGTTCTCTTCTGGGGTTGGACTGGCTTATCGAACCAATTGGGTTTAGATCTAGTTGTGAGTGGTTCATATAGATCCACATTGATCATTGATGGCCCAACTTGCGTCTCTTCCTCATGCTCTTCTTCTTCCCGCATTTACTTCTTTAGAGTTTCCTCTTTGTTTTTAGAAAACTGAGGGGATGCAAGCTCATCTTGTTTCTCTTTCTCATGAAATTCTTATTATTATTTCTATGGTTGAGGTGGATGCATCTATGGTTTCTCTTTTTTTTTTTCTTCTCAACCTGTACTGATTTTGTTACAAGAAGTGGTTGCTGTTGCATCAAAAAATTGACCTGTTAATTCCTGATACAACCACTAGACTTATAGAAGATAAAGGAGGTGGTTAAGCCATGTTACAAATTTCAAGGGGAGCACTGACCATTATGCATACAATCTCACCCTTAGTGCTACCCAAGGGGATTCAAAGCTATGACCAAGTTCTGATGCCACTTGTTACAAGTAGTGGTTTATGTTGCACCAAAATACCAAACTATTAATGCTCGATACAACCACTAGATTTATAGAAGATACAAGAGGCGGTGAAGTCATGTCGTGAATCTTGAGGGGAGTTCTTACCATTATGGACAATACATTCATCACCCTTAGGATCCTTATCTTATAAACTATCATCAATTTATCTATCCTCCAATCCTTCATGGGTGGCTACTTATTCTTCTTCATCCTTTGTCTCTCCCTATGTATCCCCTTGGCTAGTTTCCTCTTGTGGCATCTCTTTAAAGTGGATAGAGGAAATTGCATATTAGTCTGTATTTGTTTCTCCTAGACCTTATTTGTAGAGGGCTCTACTAATTGGAGCTGTGGATGGATTTAAAAATTAATTTGTACCATGTCATGTGGGGTATCTCCATTGATTTGTGCATCTTTACCTGACACATTTTTTGATCACTCTTTAAAGATGAGAATATTTTCAAAATTTGAAAAGAACTCATCCGGCCCCAGTTATCTCAAACACCTACATTGTGCTGAGTACTTGTCTCAGACTCCAATGTTTTGACTTGTAGATTAGGTCTATTTGCCTCCTTTATCCTCTCCTCTTAGGAAACTATGGTAGCCTATCAATTTCTTATGACTAGAGGGACATCATCCATGTTGAGTTCCTCTTCTTCTGGAAATGCCTCCAAGGTAGGAGAAACTAATGTTTTCCTCCTTATTCTCTTATATACTTTCTTTTTTGGTTCTATCTCTATATCCTTGGGAATAAAAATCTTAAAGGTTGGAAGATTTCACCATTGACCTGATGCAGATGGAACCTCAAAAGATGTATCTATACTTAGAGCAAGGCTCATACCTAGAGAAAACTAAGTGGGTGGAGTAGGTAGTCAGGAAAATTTATTCTTTGGCTCCTGATATATTGACATCCTAGATGCAAGGTCTCTTACTACTATTTTCCTTGCATGACTAGTAACCTTACTAAGAGTAGGAGGATATGTTGGTTGGAATGTATGAATATTTACTTTTACTCCTTTCCCCTTGTCAATCTTTTCTAGGGGATCCACCTTGGGTTTCATAGGGACTTGATCCATCTTGAAAGGAAAATGTATCTAGTTATTTGTGATTTCCCCTATGACTCATATCATTATTCTCTAAATCTATGACTTTGGCATTTAGGATAGCTTGTGTATAAACCTTTTCCTTTTTGTACAAAGGATCCAAAACATCTTTTCAATCCTTATCCCAAGTTCGTGGAGGAATGTGGATCTTACTAGGCCAACTCCAATGATAACCTACACTAATATTTTATCCTAATCTCATAGTCATAAATGTAATTTTCCTAGTGATACTCTAAATGAGGCTCATGCCTATAATAATATCCCTTTATATTATAGAAAGTGCCTATGGGGAAAACCTTCCTTTTCTCAATTTTATCTCTTTCAAGGGAAAATAATTCCATTCCCCAAAAATGGTCTGACATCTTGTATAAGCTTTGATGGACATCAGGTGGTCCTAACAATTCTTATTCTTTTATATAATGAGATCATGGGCATCAACTAACTACTTGCTCATTTCCATTAAAGGGAACCATGGCAGTTTCTCAGGGTTGAGTGTGTGCCTTGCTATTATGATATATGAAAGGGTTCAAAACTAAATATAGTAATTTTTGATCATCTTTACCTTTTCTAAAGCTTCTTCTAAAAGTATCTTAGCATAATTAGCTTTAATTAATCAAATTATTGAAAATATGAAAGCATCAATTACAATCCAATGTTGGAGATTTTCCAGCAAGCCAATACTAACTATATGTTTGTCATTGATGAAAACATATGGTAAGTAGCATGCATGTAAAACTCATGTAGTAAGCTTTAAGTATAAGTAGCATAGACATGTTATCAACATGATATCATGGAGGTAGAGGTTAAATCTTAGTACAAATAGTTATGTAGTAGCTTGTGTTAGTGGTGTTCCTGACAGAGTTATAGGTAGTGTTCTGTGAGTGATTGTCCATACAGTCATCATGGAACCTTGAACCTTTGGATACATGATAAAGACATGTTAGTGATGTTACATTCATGAATGAAGAGTCTGATGATCATTAGAAGTTAAGTTATGTAGTTTCTATTCACCAGTAGCAGTTTCCTGTGTTTATTCAGAAAAGCTGATAGAAATTATATTGGTTCAGGAGTTGCGCTTATCATTTTGGTATGCACCCTTGGATTATGGATTGGAGAAGAGTTAAGAATGTTTATTTAAGAGCACATGATGTAATTTATCTTGAGGAGAAAGTTTCAGTTACTTTGGTAGAGCTGATAGTGTGTAGTGTGTGTGTACATTTATTAATATTGGACAAGTCCCAGATTGTGTTGCGTGCTTAGTAGAGCTGACAAAATTATTATTGGAGTATGTTATGATTTCTCTAATATTATTTCAAGGTGGTTCTAATAGGACAACTTGATTATATCATTTAGAGGTAAGATATTTATAGGAAATCATTTTTGATTGCTAAAACATGGTTCAGAGTTGATTGTGAAGAGCAGAGCAGAGTGTACGAAGTGTTGAGACATCAACAGAAGGTCTACATGACCAAGTGAAGAGTTTATGCTATACATTGGAACTGATCCAGATAGTAGGTCAAAGTGCAGTTCACCAAGATCCACATATAGTGTGTATCTTTTATTTAGAAGGTTGTAGCCTTCATCCGTTTGAGCATTGTGCTCTCAGACAATGTGTCCTCACCCCTAATAGGGTTAATTGTAAAAGACTCCTAACAGGGTCCAACCCTTGACTAGGTCACTCTACTAAATGCATTGTAAAGAAAACTCCTAACAGGGTTAAGGATCTTCTAACAAGGATCATAAGACACTAGTACATATTATTAGTGGGTGTCAATTCCCACCGGGGTTTTTACTTATTTGGTTTCCCCATAACCATATTGGTGTTATGTGTTGTGTCCATCTATCTTGTTTATGTTAATGTTCATTTTAATTCTTAAGCATTTAAGTTAAGTTTAAAGAGAAAAGAAAAAAGATTTAATATAGTGGACACTGATTCACCCTCCCCCTCTCAGTGTTCCCATTCCTAACAATTGGTATCAGAGCCAAGTGCCTCAGAGAGAAAGTTTAATAGCTTGAGGTTGATTAGATGGCATTCTTTAGAAAAGACAGTCCTAAGTTTGATGGAGAGATTTATCTTGATTGGAAGAATAAGATGATGACACATTTACAGTGCATTGCTTTTAAAGTTTTTGAAGTGACTATCAAAGAAGTTCAGATCCCCTCGCTAGCAGATCTTGCAAAGGATGATGCTACTAGAAAGAAGAAGGATTTGTTCCATCAGAATGTAATATAAAAGGAAGCCCTTATCAGCACCCTATCTGATAGTGAGTTTTCAGAGATAAATAAAGTAGACACAACCTACAAGATATGGAAGCACATAGAAGACATGTTTGAAGGAGATAAACAAGAAAAGAATTCAAACATAAAGACATGGAAGAAAAAGTACAATACATTGGAGATGCTACTTGAAGAGAACATAAGAGCCTACAATCAAAGGATTAATGAAGCAGTTGCTGGAATTAGAAATAATGGTGGAGAAATCTCAGAAGAAGACATCATGGATAAAATGATGACTAAGTTGACACCAGAATATGAAAGAAAGATAAACATCCTTGACGAGACTATGCAATTTTAAGAAAACTTCAAAAGAGAAACTTTAATTAGCAAGATTACTACATTTGAGATATCAAGTTTGAAGATAGAGCCTAAAAGTGAGACAACCTTCAAAGCTTCAGTTCATGGTAAGAAATCCTTGAATACCTCTAGTAATTTTGATGCCAATGATGAAGAAAAAGCTCTAAATGATTTCATTGCTATGATTACTAAAAGAGAAAATAAAGGAAAAGTGAAATATGAAGGTCAATTTCCATTTAAATGCTTTTCATGTAATAAGATTGGTCACTTTGCATGTAAGTGTCCTACAAGAGCTAAAAAGTTAAAAAATGATTACAAGCCTAAGTATTAAAAGGAATTTCACTATGTTGGAGATGGAGTATCAGATGATGATTCAGCTAAAGATGAAATTGGTTTCATTGCTATCATAGATAAAATGAATAATGAAATAAACCATGAAGATGATAAAAAGGAAGAAAAGTTAGCATTAATTTCACAAGCAAACATAAGGATAGATTGCATCATAGACAGTGGTTTCTCACATCACATGACATGAGACAAAGATATATTTGTTCATTTGGATTGATACAAAGGAGGCATTGTTAGATTTGGAGATAACACTCCTAAACCCATCATTGGTAGAGGAGCCATCACCTTGGATGGAAAGAAAAACTCTGATGATGTTCTTTATGTTGATGGTTTGAAACATAACCTACTAAGTGTTGGGCAGTTGCTTGACCAAGGTTACATGTTGGAGTTCAATGGAAATAAGTGCATCATTAACAAAAAGGATGGAGAAATGATTTCATCAGGATCAAAGACTGAAGGTAATGTTTTTAAGCTTAATCCAAAAGCAAGTTGTTTTGTTGCTAAAGTAGATGACAGTTGGCTATGGCACAAAAGACTATGTCATATCAATTTTGATAACATAGTAAATATTAGCAATGTTAAGGTAGTAAGAGACCTACCTAGCATACCAAAGCTGGTTGATACTGTCTGTAGGGAATGTGTGATGGGAAAGCATGTGAGAAATTCATTCAGAAGAAAGCATAATTTAGTAGAGAAAAAGTTGGATCTAATTCATACAGAACTATGTGGACCAACTCAAACAAGATCATACTATGGTGAAAGTTATTTCATTTTTTTTGTAGATAACTATTCTAGAATGATGCAGGTTGCATTCTTGAAAGATAAGTCAGAATCATTTGAGAAGTTCAAAATATTCAAAGCTAAGGTTGAGAATGAATTTGGACTAAAGATAAAATGTCTAAGGTCGGATAGAGGAGGAGAATTCACCTCTGACAAATTCTATGAGTACTATGAAGAACATGGCATAAAGAGATAGTTGAGTGCACCTATAACCCCTTAGCAGAATGGGATTGTAGAGAGAAGGAATAGGATCTTCCTTGATACAATGTGCACCATCATGATTGAAGGAAAAGTTGCACACACCTATTGGAGAGATGCAGTCAATACAATAGTCTATACAATCGATAGAATACAATTAAGGCCTGGCGCGGACAAGACACCTTATGAGATATGGTTTGGTAATGTTCCCACTATGAAATACTTTAGAATCTTTGGAAGTAAGTGCTACATCAAGAATGATGAAGCAATAGGCAAGTTTGATGCAAGAAGTGATGAAGGTATTTTTCTTGGTTACTCTACTAAAAGTAAAGCTTATAGATGTTTTAACTTGAAATTGAAGAAGATTATTGAAAGTGCTCATGTTAACATTAATGAAAAGTTTATGGTTCAAGAAAGATATCATGATTACTCACCTATGATTGAAGAAGAACCCAAACTTTCCACTAGTGAGACAGTTGTTGAAGTGATGTTTGATAGTATTAATGTATTATTCAATGACTCTGAAACAAGTGAAGAAGAAACTCAGAAGGAAGATGAGTCAACATCACCTAAATTACCAAAGTATACATTTAGATATCACTCTAAGGATGACATCATTGGAGATCAGAGCAACAAAGTGACGACAAGATCAAAAGTAAAGAATTCAGTGAGAAATGAAGCGGTATGTTTACTATCTCAAATTGAACGTCTAAGTGTTGAAGATGCATGTAATAATTCAGTTTGGCATGATGCTATGAAAGAAGAAATAGATCAAATTATTAAGAATGATATTTGGGAACTGGTCCCAAGACCTAGTGATAAGAATGTGATTGGAACAAAGTGGATATTTAGAAATAAGATGAATGAAGATGGTATAGTAGTAAGGAACAAATAAAGGTTAGTATGTAAGGGATATGCACAAAGAGAAGGTATTGATTATTCAGACACTTTTGCACTAGTGAGTAGATTAGAAGCTATTAAGTTGTTTTTAGCTTTTGCAACATTCAAAAACTTCAAAGTTTATCAAATGGATGTTAAGTCAACATTCTTGAATGGAGAGCTAAAGGAAGAAGTATACATTGAACAGCCAGAAGGAATCACCTTATCAAACAAACCTGATATGGTATGAAAATTGAAGAAAGCCCTCTATGGACTTAAGCAAGCCCCTAGAGCATGGTATGAGAGACTTGAGTAGATAGTAATCTATTCATAAGAGAGACATCTAAAGGTCTACTACTTGTAGCT
Source organism: Chamaecyparis obtusa (assembly GCA_027943335.1). Lineage (NCBI taxonomy): Eukaryota > Viridiplantae > Streptophyta > Pinopsida > Cupressales > Cupressaceae > Chamaecyparis > Chamaecyparis obtusa. The sequence continues at coordinate 242,682 of BSBK01001380.1, forward strand.
ATATTTGTTGATGACATTTTCTTTGGGGGTAATGACAAACTTAGTGCATAATTTTCTAAGGAGATGCAGAGTGAGTTTGAGATGAGCATGATTGGACCTATAAAATACTTCTTGGGATTAAATGTGCAATAGATAGAGAAAGGTGTATTCATTAATCAGTCCAAGTATGTGAAAGAAATATTAAAGAAATTCAAGATGGATGATTGTAAGCTAGTGGGCACACCTATGATAACAGGATGCAAGCTTACAAAAGAATATGACAAACTAGCAATAGATGTAACATTGTATAAATCTATGATTGGTAAACTCATATATCTTACTAAAACTAGACCTGATATTTCTAATGTAGTTGGCATAGTGGGAAGATTTGCAGAAAAGCCTAAACAAAGTCACCTCATGGTAGTAAAAAGAATATTCAGATATCTGCAGGGCACTATAGATTATGGTCTATGGTATCCTAATTTAGAAAATGTTGAGCTTCATGTATATACTGATGCAGATTGGGCAGGATGCATTGATGATAGAAAGAATACATCAGGTGGAGTAGTGTTTCTTGGTGAAAGACTTGTCACTTGGACAAGCAAGAAGAAAAATTGTTTCTCTCAGTCAACAACAGAAGCAGAGTATGTTGCAACAGCCCTAAATTGTTTTACAATTGTTTGTGGTGCAGGGGCACCAAGGATCAACACAAACAATGAAGGAAGATAAATCAACCATGAAGACAATCAAATCACCTATGGTGAATCAAAGGATCAAGAAAGCCAAAAGGATTTTAAAAGATGTAAATCCAATTAATTATAGTATATTGGCACCTTTGATGTTTTAATGCCATGAAATGGCATTCAAATAAATAGATTTCATTTATATGTTGTAAGAGTCACAATTGGATGTAATATGGACCAATAGTGTCCAAGGGTGTTTTTGGGTAGTTAGGAGTATAAGCATGAAGTGATTAAGTCTCCTAGGTGATGGAAAACCCTTGGAGTTCTTAAAATCCAATTTAATAAGGTTTTAAGCATTTTTAAAAGTTTAAAAGTTTAAATATTCAAAGTGTAATGGCTAATAGTCATTTTGGGAGGAAATTGGTATTTTATTTGTTTAAAAATATTAACTAATCCCTCAAAATATTTGTTTTCTATTTGTTTTGGAACTTCATGGTATGGGTATGAAGCCTGAAATGTATGGCAAGAACATAAGTTTGAATAAAATATCAATTTTTAGTTTGTAAATCATATGCTCTCTTCAATGTAGATGCATTCCAATATCTCTTGTTTTGATTCGTGAGTTTACATTGGAATTGGAAGAAATCTAAAAGCAGTCATTCACTGGTTGAATGTATTGTGTTCCATTTTAATTCACTATTCTTTGTGTTTGGACTGTATCAGCTAGACTGTAGCAAGCAAATGCATTGAATGTTTTAAAGTTCTTATCATTTCTTCATGTAACTTGGTTTGGTTAATGCATTGGAAGATTCAATAGAATATTTAGAAATGTGTTTACATGTTTTGGGAGGTTTGAGAGTCATTTGATATGATTGCACCCTCTTATACAACAACATAGACTGATTTTGTTTAGTTTCCTTCTTGTTTTGAAGCCTAATTTGTAAACTATAACCTTTCCATGGACCCAAAGGCCTAGGACCCATGGAAAGTGATTGCTAAAAATGTATTATAGGTTCCTAATTATGGTACTTGTAGATGATTGAAGGATTAGAGTGATCACGGATTGATTTGTGAAAGGTTCTTTAATGAAAGTGATGGCACAAGTATAGCAGCAGGCGTTTGAGTTGAAGGAAATAGCCTTTTTATGACTTGAATAGTCTTTTATGGTGGATTTAATGGTGAATCAATCACCAAAAGATTTTGGAAGTGTGTGGGAAGTTGAGATTGGAGAAACCCTCAAATCAAGGGTTTAAGAGAGGTATTTTGGGGTTTTTGATGTTACAAGTGTGATGGGTTGATTTTCTCTTGGATTTAGAGGTTTTGAAAAATTTAATGACACTATCCAAGGTTTGGGAACTTGGGGATATTTCTGTGATATAGTTGCTTAGTAAAATCACCCAATTTTAGTGCATTTTGGGGTCACATAGTGAGGACAGTCATTCATGGTCCAAAAGAGTCTATATCCAGCTTGTAGTATGTTGTGGTAGGGCCAAAAGGGTATCCAAATATATCATTTATTTTTTTCATCCTTTGGGAAAGTACAGAGTTATGATCCATTTTATCACTGAACAAGGCTACTAGAAAAGGCAATTAGGCCTCTAGGACTGTTAAGTGACTTTTTGCTATTGTGAGTGAAAGATAAGTCTATAAACCTCAAAAACACCTTAATTGATCCATATATACATGAAAAACTTCAAATCTATCATTAGTTTTCATTTTGAAGAGTCTTGGTTGGGTGGAGTCTTATAAAGCCATTGTGCACCTTTGGGAAAAGTGTGGGTTTCTTAGTCAAATTGGAAAACTTAGTCAGTGAATAAGGTCCACTAACCTTTCCTCTACATTAGTTTGGATCAAGAAAATAATAAAGGATTTTGGAATTTATATTTATTATCCTATTGTTATTCATTGTGATAACACTAGCACTATCAACATGTCAAAGAACCCTGTGATGCATGCAAAGACAAAACACATAGAGATTAAGTATCACTTCCTAAGAGAGAAAGTGGCTGGAGAAAGAAGTCAAGTTGGATTATGTGAACACTAAAGATTAGTTAGTAGATATATTCACAAAGCCCTTACTAAAGGATACTTTTGAGTATCTCAGGGAGAAGTTGGGAGTAATTCCCTTCCCTGATTCTGTTTAGAAGAAAGAAGAAAGAGCATCAGTCCTCAGGGACTGATGGATGGTTGACTACTCTACTTTAGGAGTAGTATCGGTGCTTAAAATATTTGGCACCCTTTTCCATTGATTTCAAAGGGGGAATAATATATAGTCATGAAAAATAGAAATAAAGGAGTAATATACAAAGGGGGAGTAACATTCAGTCATGAAATAATTTAGTTAAGGAAATGAAGAATACTGAAGAATATTGCAGTAGATGGAGGATTCTTCCTTGGGGGAGTTTTTGATGAGGAAATGGAGAATGTTATAAAATAAATGTTCATTTGGTTTGGTGGTGTTTTTCATTTCATATGTTTCCATCAATGCCAAAGGGGGAAATTGTTGGAGATTTGCCAGCAAGCCAGTACTGACTATATGTTTGTCATTGATGACAACATATCATAAGTAGCATTTGTGGAAAAATCATGTAGTAAGCTTTAAGTATAAGTAGAATAGACATGTTATTAGCATGATATCATGGACACAAAGGTTAAATGTTAGTACAAACAGTTATGTAGTAGCTTGTGTCAGCAGTGTTCCTGACAGAGTTATAGGCAGTGTTCTGTGAGTGATTATTCATACAGTCATCATGGAGCCTTGAAAATTTGGATATGTGATAAAGACATGTTAGTGATGTTACATTCATGAACATAGAGTTTGATGATTAGTAGAAGTGAAGTTATGTAGTCGCTATTCACTAGTAGCAGTTTCCTGTGTTTATTCAGAAAAGCTGACAAAGATTATATTGGTTTAGGAGTTGCGCTTATCATTTTGGTATGCACCCTTGGATTGTGGATTGGAGAAGAGTTAAGAATGTTTGGTTAAGAGTACATGATGTAATTCAGCTCGAGGAGAAAGTTTTAGTTACTTTGGTAGAGATGACAGTGTGTAGCATGCGTCTACATTTATTAATATTGGACAGGTCCTAGATTGTGTTGCGTGCTTAGTAGAGCTGACAAAATTATTATTGGAGTATGTTATGGTTTCTCTAATATGATTTCAAGGTGGTTCTAATAGGCTGACTTGATTATATCATTTAGAGGTAAGATATTTATAGGTAGTCATTTGTGATTGCTAAAGCATGGTTCAGAGTTGATTGTGAAGAGCATACTAGAGTGTGCAAAGTGTTGAGCCATCAACAAAAGGTCTATGTGACCAAGTGAAGAGTTTATGCTATACATTGGAACTGATCCAAGTAGTAGGTCAAAGCGGAGCTCACCAAAATCTAGATATAGTGTGTATCTGTTATTCAGAAGGTTGTAGCCTTCATCCCTTTGAGCAATGTGCTCTCAGATAGTGCGTCCTCACCCCTAATAGGGTTAATTGTAAAAGAATCCTAATAGGGTTCGACCCTTGACCAGGTCACTGGACTAAATGCATTGTAAAGATAACTCCTAACAGGGTTAATGATCTTCTAACAAGGATCATAAGACACTAGTACAAATTATTAGTGGGTGTCAATTCCCATCGACATTTTTACCTATTTGGGTTTCCCCATAACCATATTGGTGTTATGTGTTGTTTCCATCTATCTTGTTTATGTTAATGTTCATTTCAGTTCTTAAGCATTCAAGTTAAGTTTAAAGAGAAAAGAAAAAATATTTAATATAGTGAACATTGATTCACCCCCCCCTCTTAGTGTTCCCATTCCTAACATCCTATACTCTGGACTATAATGCTTGAGCTTTTCCTTCATCACCGACTAAGGGTATACTATGTAAGGATATGCATTTGAATCCTATAATGATCCTTTCTTGTACATACTTGGATACTATACTTGAGCTGCCACCAAGTATACAATATAAGAGGTCATGTATAACCTCAGGCAGGTCTTCACATTTTGCAATTATTTATCAATATTATCACTTATAATTTTTCCCCAATTAATCTTCTACTTCATGCCTCTGATGATATCAATGAACTTCACAATCCACATCTCCAATTTCCTTTCCTACCAAAATCCATAGACTCTGCTCAACAAAGTCACACAATTTTGCATATCTTCAATATGGTAGGCTCTATCCATGTCCATTCTCTCTAGCTTGTCTCCCTTCCTAGGGCATGTTAGGTAGTCCTTGTTAAGCCTATCATAAATGTATAGGGTGTCCTAAAAGTACCTTTCCCCATGGTCCTAAAAGTAACTTTTTTCTTTACTCTCCTTTCTTTTGGTACATAGTGATCAATGATGGTCATGAACAAGTTTGGTTAGATGATCGATATTGGGTGCCTTGTAACATTGGCTAGTCCTGAGAATAGCATGGAAGTGGCATAAGATGATCAACCATAAGGGTCATAAATCTTCTTCAAGAAGGCATTGAAATCCATGCGGCCTAAGTTTTTGTTTATAATCTCACTATGCAGATTAGCCATTTTAGTTGGAGTGTGATATCCTTTGAACTTATACTTCTTCACTAATGGTGGTCATTCCTATAAATTTACACTCAGAGAAAGAATACTTATCAACATGACTTATTAAAAGAAGAAAAAACTAATCTATTAAATGCTTACGATCTACTTGAAATAAAAAAGAACTCTCTAGAAAGTAAGAAGGAATCCAAAAACTACATAAACCAAAAAACTAAGAGCCAAAATTGAGACAAAAGAGCTCCTTTTTTTTTTTCAAACTTTTGGGGTGTCAGGCTCTGATGAACTTGTTTGAGTTTTCAAAGTTCCAAAACCCCAAAATCTAATGGTATTTATTAATGTCAAAGGGAGGAAATTTGAAAGGCTCTTGGTTAGAAGTTGGGGTGTCAAAAACTCAAGCTTCGATCCCCTTTTGGGGTTTCAAAGCCCGAGATCTATGATACCCCGAAAGGTGACTGGTGGGGAAAACATACCTTAGGCACTTTATTAACTAAGATCTAGGCATTAGAGCTTTGGGCTCTGATTCCCCTTTTAGGGTTTTAGAGTATGATGAATCCAATGTTCCAACGAGGTTAGTTCCTTGGGAATTATAGAGATTGGCTAGGATGGTGAAATTAGAGCAACGCACTATGAAAGTATAAAAAACTAGGGTTTTTTAGAGTAATCCAAATTCATGAAGAAAACTTGATTAAACTAGAGAAAAAACTTTTCTTAGACCCTACGACCTAAGCACAATGCTTGAACAAGAAAAAATAATTAAACTCAAGAGAACAAGAGAAAGAAATTGGATCTAGAAGGAAAAGAAAAAAAAGGAAAAAGAAAGACCAAACCCTACCTCTGAAAGAAAATTGATATCATTGAAGTTGTGAGAACAATGAAAAATAAGAAATCAAGTATAAAATGCACCAAAGCCTCGAGTAAAATGACTAGATTGAACTCCAAAAATAAGAATGCATGACGCTTTGAAATGAATTCTAAACTGTGGTACAAAAATGACCATTTGGTAGCCTTTATATAGGCCCCAGGATGGGGTGACAAAAACTGACACACCCTTGGGGATTGATGGATCCTATCAGAGTGTTAGGGGTAATTGAAGCCCCAACAACCTTGGCACTCTTAAAAAGATCAATGCCTTTTCTTTCGAAAGAGGCTTGTGGATATCGAGCTTCAGGGGGCTTAGTGGTCCAAGAACCTCCAAATCTCAAAAATATTGAAAGAGTCAAAGCTAAAGAAAACTAAAAAAACTAAAACCTAAAAGGAAAAAAAAAGAAAAGGAAGGGGAAGGGGAGACAATGTTGACCTAAGAAGGTGCCCAACTATCGAAAGCTTAGGGCCCATAATATGACTCACTAGAAACCTGACTAGGCCAACCACACGAATCCCAAAAGAGAGAACCAAAAGCATAAATGGGGGGTCCCCATTAGGCCAAATGGCCAAAATGGGGTGTGAGTTGCAAAGACACAACAAATAGCCCTAACAAAGGAGAAATGACCAAGGCATTTCTTCATTAGAAAATGATTTTTCAAAATCTATCTTGCAATAGATTGAACATAGAAATTAGTCATGGTAACATCATTTCATTGGCCTTGGAATTGATATTCAATTGCTAAACTATCTAGTGTGTTCTGTATGTGTGTTCATCCCATTGAAACCTTGGTAAAAGTAAATTAGTTGAACATAGAGAAAAGACCAATCTTCACACAATTGATAAGGACTTCTGAGAATGGCTCTCCTACTAGTCAAGCATTTATATCCTTGACATAGTTTCCTATAGTGTTTCTATTAGAGTTAATGAGAAAAAAACCCATAGCTCCCAAGAACATCTGCATGCAAACACTTGTCACAGAAAGAGAAGCAAAAGCTATAGAGGCCTCAACACATTGATCCATGGGAGAGGAGACATTCTTGATGTGAAAAAACAAAAGTTGCAATCAAATAATAATGAATGTGTTACAATCTAAGGAGATCAATCCTTATAAAGGAGATTTGAAACCCTAAAAGGGTGAACAAACCTAGGTTGCACGATAATAATTAATAAAAAAATTAATTATTATATGCCTAAACTTTAGCTTAAGTAAAAAAAGATAATATGTGACTTAATAATTAAATCAATATGATTTAATTAATAAGAAAAAAACTTATTACTCTAACACCCCCCCTTAAGATAAACTTTGGGAGAAGATAAAAACATAGAAAGAACTACTTAAAGAAAATGGGTCCCAACAACAAAGGCCTGATCAGGTACCCAAGTAAAAAAGAGTCTCTATAAAGTGGAGAAATAGAGAAAACCACATGGGAAAAACTCTACTCCAAAAAGAGACAAAGAGTAGTATGAAGGACTAAAAAAGCCTCCAAAACTAGGGAATGTTCTAGAAAATAAACATGTAGAACATCACTGAAGAAAGAAGCTGAAAAATCTGTCAAGAAGTAACTGCTAATCTGAAGATCCTCCACTAAAATATGACAAGGTAGAGAGGACTATAATCTGGATGAGTTACCTCAAATGACACTACTCAAATTAGGAGGCAAACAAAGGCAAACAACTGAACTCAAAGATACAGATGGTATAAAACACCAAATCTTGAAGAGTTGATCAATCAAAGATGGAAGAGTGCCTCCAAAAATAGGAAAGAAAGAGTTTCCATATGGTAAATGATCCATCTCACCGAAATGCATAGGTACCCAACCACTACATCCGCCTAGTACATAGGAACAAATACTGAATACATAGCTCACACTATCGAACCAAGGAAGCAGAAGAACAATTAGTAGAAATCTCCACATAATACTGACAAGGGAGAGGTGATAGGTACACTAAAAATGATATCCAATATGAACTACATGCTGAAGAAGAATCAAGAACATCAAAGGTACAAAGAGAGTACAAACACAAATAAAGATACCCTAAGGCTAATGTCATGGAAGGAACACTAACTTGACATAACTAGATGGAAAACAAAAGTAAACATCAAACCCCCCATGGCACTTTATAATTGAGTGTGAGTACAAAGAGCATGAACATGTGAAAGATCCCATGCATGCAATAAAATGACACTTTATCTCAGTGTGTGTGCATAAAAGAATGCTACAAAGTGAATTTTACACTTCTCAAAGAAAAGTGAAAGACTTCTAAAACAAAAGAACAACCAAAGAAGAGCCATTCCACAAAAGGAAGAGATCCCAAGACCTGAAACATCCAAGATATTCACTAGAGTGAAAAAATGCAAAAAAATGAATAAAATATACTTGGATAAGAATCTATAAAAATAAATCACAACATTGGAAATATCACACAATAAGCTTTCCAACGATATATCATTTTCCCAAAATAGAGTCCTAATGCGCAAGATAGAGCTCCCAAAGTGTAAAAATGAACATTTGTCTTTGACAGTAAAAAACATCATCAAAAAAGAAAACCAGAAATTAAAACCTCCATATTTGAATAGATCTTGTAAAGAGATTTCTGATGATATCTTGTTTGCCCAATTTTGATACCATATGCTCAAGTTATGAGCAAAAAATCACAAGCTACGCGAAAGGGAAGACAAAAAAGAAGCTCTTCCTTTGAATTCCTGGTGCCAAAAATGGAGGAAAAAAATCCAAAATCCAAAATTTTAAAAAGATCCTCCTCTGAAAAATATTTCCAACAGTATCTCGTTTGCCAAAAAATGATATCATATGCTCAAGTTATGACCAAAAAACCACATGTATGCTACTAGGCCAAAAAAAAGGTGCAGAAGAGTGCTGATGCATGCTGATGTTAGAAAAAAATGAGATTAAAATTGATGACCGTATGGCCATCATTGCTAAAAATGGCCAGGGGGCTGAATAAATTCTGGCCCCTAGTCCTTTGGGTGACCAGGGGGTTGGTGCTTGGCGCTGGGCAGCTGGATTCTCCTCATGTGACTGACTGCTCACACTAAAGGGGGTTGCATGGGCGGTGACCGCCAGTCATGGTGTCGGTTCACTAGTGATGACTGCCTGACATTTTTTTTGTTTTTTGTTTTAAATTTATTGCATGCACTGCCTCAATTTATGTGCCAGGGCTGTACGACCCTAGTAGGCAATTTTTTTCTTAGATTGCAACTGCGTCCAAATTAAACATGCCTTCTATCGAAATAGGGGTTCTTGGATACTATGAGCCCAACGACGAGGTCCTTTTGAGCTAGAAAAGCCCAAAAAATAGTGACTACCTCGGGATCCATGTTGGGCCTGGGTGTAAATTTTTTTTGCCACATATTCCAACTTTGTCCAAAATGGACAAACTTTATATGGATTTAGGGGTTCTTGGGCACTATAAATGCAATCATGAGTTTCGTTCGAGGAAAAGATTACCAAAAAGAGAGGTCCCCCTAGATCCAACATAAAACCCTCTAAAAATGCAGATATGATGAACACGACCAAATCTCTCAAGAAGAGGATAGGGGCAAACAGATCTGAAGCTCTAATACCATGTAGGATTTGGGCAATACAAATCCACAAAACCCAAAGATCACATGCATACAGAAACTTGTCATAAGGTGGTAGAGACAAGAAGAGGGCAAGGGTTTGACTTAGAAAAATATGAAGAAAATATATCCTCAATTAAAACAATAATGAAAAATACAAAGGATCAATCCTTATAAAAGGAGATCGAAAACCTAAAATGAATACCCTAAAAAGAAAAAGTGCTTATAATAATTAATTTAATTATTACATGAGTGATGTATGCATGTTTTAAAAATAAGATGACTAATGCATGAGTGTTTTAAATATAAAACTACTAATGCACGTGTGTTTTAATTATAAAACAACTAATGCAAGTGCATAAGGTGAAATCTTAAGAAGGGAATAAAGTTAATTTAATCAACATAATTAAATTAACACTTTAACAATTTCAATCTAACCTTTCTCTACTACCGGTCAGGTGTCCATAGCTCCGATAGAGGTTGGTAGAATCACCCATTTTATTTTGACTAAGTATTTTTTATTAAATATTACACTTGCATGGATCATGTAGTAATCCATTTTCTACTGCTTATCTTCTCAATGGTTCAAACTATTAGGTGATTTCTCTTTTGTAGATCTTTTGATTAGGTCAATTAGCCACCTCTAATAGTTACAAGCCTCCTTTTTTTGCAGATCACTTAGTCATATTTCTTTTCTCATATATTATTATTTTTAAGTTAGATTTGTAGGGTTTTGAAACTGGTGGTCATATAAGTCAACATGCTCATGATGATTTCAATCAACACTCAAATAAGAAACCTAAGCTTCAGGTATCGTTCTTTAAAGTGTACTTTTTATTTAGATATCTATTATCAAACACTCTTTAGATTGTCAATAATAAGACCCTTCCATCATGAACTTTCAAATACAATTTTCTTAGGAGGACACATTCTTCTAGATTTTTTGACTAAGAAATACCACAGTAATTTATCGCGAACTAGTTGGGGTGTACAGCCTATCAGGAAAACCTTGACAAAAATAGACTTTCTAACATGAAGATGGAAAGGGAAAAAAAACAAAAAAAACAAAGTGAAACAAACAAAACAAACCAAAAAAGAGAACACCCTAAACTACTATAGAACTGGGCAATAAATCACTCGAATCTCAAGACCTAAAGTAATGTTTAATGAATTGACCATTAATAGGAAACATAACCAACTCCCCATCCAAGGCATTGATCCTAAAAGTGTTTTCCCCTAAAATTTCTGCAATTTGGTATTGGGCTAGTCCGCATTATTTCAAGCTTGGTGTGGCTTCTTGGCTTTTCTTTTTCCTTGTCCCGCATGAAGATAAGATCATAAATACTAAAGTTTTTGATTGTAGCTCTCTTTTCAAACCAAATCTTGATAATAGTTTGGTTCTTGGACACATGTTCTAAGGATGTTGTTATTCTCTCTTTAAGATCAAGTAGTTTCATAAGTCTGGTTTGGACTCTATCCTCACCCTCAACATATCCATTCATGAACTTCAATACTGGTATTTTTAGGTTCATAGGAAAAATAGGTTCTAGGCCATAGACTAGTTGGTAAGGGGATGTCCCTAGATAATTTTTATCTCCATTCGGTCTATTCATAAGGTGTATTTCACTTGAGAATTCTAGTGTCTAGGGTTATTGTCTAAGAGATGTTTGATCACAATTATCAAATTTTTGTTTGTGGAATCTGTCACACCATTCTGTTGTAGATAATAATTAGATGATAATTTGAGGATTACCTATTTTTTGAAAGACCATTGTATGAGATAATTAGATGAAGATGATAGTTCATTATCACATACCGAATGAAAGGGCATACCAAACCTTGTTATAATGTATTCCTTGAGAAACCTAGTTATGACCTCGGTAGTGCTGTTCTTGAAAGCTTGAGCTTCTGTCTAGCATGTGTAATAGTCCATTGCTATTAGGATATAGCTATGGCCTATAGAGGATGGCGGATTGATTGTTCCAAAAAAGTCTAAGCTCCATTTGGAAAATGGATGCACTTTGTACATCAGTTACAAGGGTGTTGCAAGGTTTCTTTCTCATGTAGCACTTGTCCGACATATATGACATGATCATACATGTTCATTAGTATTCTTGAATAAAGTGGGCTAAGAATAACCTGACCTTAAGATTTGATGAGTAGTGGCCTCCGTAGACCCATGGCCTATGCCCTATTTGTCATGAAAATCAACTAGAATTTGTTTTCCTTTAGTTCTATCCAAACACCTTAGATACAACCCATCATAATTACATTTGTACAACTATCCATTCTTTAACATGTAGGAATTACATTTGATCCTTAAATCTGTTCTTTGTGATCTATTCATCCCCTTTGGACATCAATTTTGGAGAAGATATTATACCACCTCTTGGTACCAAACATCTGAGATTACCCATTCATTTGTGTAAGACTAGGACACCAATCCTTCTTCCATTCTTTCCATCAACTTTGTTAAACCTTGGCCTCTGACTAGTTTCATTTATTGGATCTCTAGATTAAATTCTTGGATAATTTACATCCATTTGCCTCAATTTTTTCCTAACTCATTTTGCACCAGTAGAGACTTTATTGTGGGGTTTGGGAAAATACCAATCACTACTCTCCTAAGATGTAGTGTTTGAATTTCTTCATGACCTTTACCAAGGAAAATAACTATTTATCCAGGTTAAGGTATCTAGTTGTGGCATTCTTAAGAGGGAAACTCTTGAATGCAATTGGTCTATCATTTTCCCCATCCTTCTTTTGTGTTAGAACCCCAATGTACAAATGTTCTGAAGTAAATGAATATACTTTGAAAGGTAGGGTGTAATCAGGACTAACCAACACTGGACCTATAACAATGGTGGTTTTGATTTCCTTGAATGATTTCTTGACATGAGATGTCCATTCAATCTTAGAATCCCTTTTTAACATATTGTTTAGGGGTTTCACTATCTCCACAAGACTGCTAATAATTTCTCTCATGAAATTTATCTTCTTGAAGAAATATTTTAACTCTTTCTTGCTATTAGGTGGGGTAAAGTTGAGAATGACATCCACCTATTTGGGATCTATTACTATCTTGACCTATGAAATAATGTAGCCTAACAATTTTCCCTCTATGACTCTAAATACACATTTCTTAGGGTCGAGAAAGATCCTATACCTCTTGCATCTTTTAAGTACTTTCTACAAGTAATCTATGTGATCTACCTAGTATTTAGAAAACACAATCATATCATCCATGTAGATAATAACACATTTCCCAACTAACCCCTTGAAGGTGGCATCCATTTCCCTTTGAAAGGTTTCTATGATATTAATCAAACCAAACTGCATATGATAATATGCAAATGTTCCCCACTTGGTGGTGAATGTTGTCTTGAATCTATCTTCCTCCTGTACCATGACCTAATTGTAACCTGAATAACCATATATGAATGGCATCATTTGTGATCTATTTACCATCTACAACACTTTGTTAAGAATTGTAGTGGGTAATTTTCCTATTGGGAGGCTTGGTTAAAATTCCAAAAATAAACACATAACCTTATTTCTCCACTCTTGTTTCTTACTGGGACCAAGCTTGAAACCCATGTAGAGTGCTTGATTGGAAAAATAATCTTTGCGTATAAAATATTTTGAACTTATTTTTGTATTAATAGTTATCATTGGATTGACCAGTCTATGCCTCTACCAAAAAGGCTTGGCATTTGACTTTAGTGTGATGTTATGCACTATGATTGAGGTGTCATAGGTTTTCAATTCTTCATAACTCCAAGATATGAAATATCGATACTTGATAAGAAGTTGAACCATTCTTCTCCTCTCATCTTTCATGCCAACCTTCCCAATATGGACTTCTCTTGGGTCATCATCTGTTCCAAGGTTGTATGTTTCACACTCATCAGCCCCAAGTGTTGGCTCCAGTTTCCTTTTTGTAGCTGATTCATCTTTATCAAAAATCCTTTCCAAGGCGACCATACCCTTGGGAATAAAATTGGTTTTGAAATTTATGATTCCTTGATCATTTGGTTCCTCCATTTTACCTGGCTCATCTAGTTTCTCCATTTTTTCATCAATAACTTACTTCTTAAACACACCCACACACATAATGAGTTCTAGGATATGTTGGTCATCCTAAAATACTTGGAAGTTGGTGATATTGTCAAGAATTACTGGGGTAGAAACAAGATCAACCAAAAACCTTTTCAATTTGGATCTCTCCATAGGGTTTAATGAAATAGAAGATAGTGCAAGCACATCTACAAAAAAATTATTTCTTCTTGGGATATACTTAATGTTAAATGCCTTGAATTCTGCACTCAAGTCCCATGCTCAGTTCAAGTAAGAAATCAACCTTCTTCCATTGCATGAATATTGGTTGTGGATTTTTTTGACAACTAATTGGTTGGAGCTTTGATCTTCTTCTCATGTGCCAGGATAAGACCATGAACCAATGCCTCATACTCTGTAAAATTATTAGTACATAGAAATCACAATCTATATGCAGTGTGTAAATACTTACCTCTTGGATTAGTTAATTCAATTCCAACATCAACACCTTTCTTACACTTAAATCCATCAAATAGAAACTTACATACTTGATTCTTCTTGATTGATTTTGGCTTGGGCTGAAATATGTCTTGATCACTTGGTAATTTAGATTTTGGGGTGTGATATAAAGACTCACTTGATGGATTCCCCTTTGTAGTGGGAGAGAAACCATCAAGTTTCAATTCCTCATTCCCTCCACTATTAAATTTCTTTTTTACAACCCTTTTTTGAAACATTAATACTTGTGGGTAGCTCATGTTTAATCTCCTGAGAGGGCTAGGACTTTATATAGGGTGGAAAACCACTACCATCAGAGGATGAGTCACTAAACATGTTTGGTTTAGGACTTATATCTTCAAAGGTTGAACCACTACCTTTAATTTATTGGTGTGTACTCTAAATAGTGCACTTCTCTAAGTCATTACATCCAAGGGAATCCATGAATGGGAAACCTTAGAAAGTGACCAAGAGCTCCTTATGAATGGAGTTGCAAGGATTTTAAGATTGCTCTCAGCTAGAGCTATAAAGCTTATGACCTTTCTAGTCAACCACACAATGGGAGATTCAAGGAAGACAAGGGCAAGAATGCCAATATCCTCAAGAATCAAAATGAGAATGCAATGCAACTAGATTAAGATGAATATGCAAGTATGCAAGCTAAGCTATGAAATGAAATGAAAGTATTGCAATCCTTCCTAATTAAACTAGATGAATTAATCTAAAGCATGAAGGAAACTAAGCTATGTATGGCATGATAATGAAACTAAAATGAAAGAATGAAACTAAGAATGGCATGCAAATGTAAAAGCTAAGAATGCTCCAAATCTCCAAAAGCTCCAAAGTCACCTAGAAAACCTACAACATAACATTAGTATTCAAAAGATGCTTATATGAAAATGAAGAAGAAAACTCTTCTTTTATAGGAAATGAAAATCAACGGACGATGGAGATTAAGAGGCAAAAGATTTAATCAAGGGTGGAGCATAAAAGAGGAGCAATCCATCTACACAAATATCCTTCAATGATAAAATAAGAGTTGACTTTTGTGTCCATATAAGACAAAAAGGCCTTTTCTTCTTTTATAAAATAAGAATAATGCTTTATTTGTGCAACTTAGGATAAGAGGAAAAGTGTGGCTTTTTTATTTAATAAAAGGGGAGGAAATTCCTTTTAAATAAATAAAGACTTAGGATAAAATGGTTAGCCCAAGGCAAATAATAAAAAATGATAAAATAGGACTTGATCAAGGAAATTGATATAATTGATAAAATGCTGATTTTTGAAAATATTGATTCAAGGATTTGATAAATTGCTGAATGGGGGCCCAAAGTCTAGGTGACCATTTTAGGGTGCATACATTTGCCCCTCTTTGGGTAATGTGTGATCATTCTGGGAACACATGTAGCCAAAGAATGGAATTGAAATGTGAGATCGATTTAGGATCACAAAACAACCTAGATGTGTGTTCGACAGATGGGAACACATTAGGACAAAGCTAACAAAGATAAGTTGAAAGACAAGACTAACACCATTGTTGTTAAGTGATAATCAAGTCTAAAAATAAGAGATAAGAATTGAAAGACAAGACCAACACTATTGCTGTTAAGTGATAATAAAGTCTCAAAATAAAAATCTCAACCCGAGTTGAATGATAAAGTTGAATCAAAGATTGAAGCTGATAGGTACTACCCCCTTGGAATCAAAATCAAAATCAAGTAGAGGAGAACAAAAAATTGATAAAGATGATTAAATCACTAGAAATCACAATCAAAGATGAAGGATGATAGGATAACCATCAAGTAGGAAAGACATGCCCCAATTATAGGATAAAGATGAAATCAAACCTCAGAGAGATGAATCAAATGAAAATGAATGAAAGACTAGAAGGTTGAAAGAGATGGGGATGAAGAAATAAGGGTGCTCCAGCGAAGATCGATGGATCAGGCCTCAAATGGTCAGCCAACTGCGCAAAAGAAGAGGAAATTTTGAAATGCAATTTTGATTATCAAGATTAACTCAAATTTCAATTTTGAGTTTGAAAATAGATCCAGGACGTCAAAATTAGCTATACAGGTAGCTACTGCAGAGTCACGGAGAGAGGTAGTGCGAGCCGCATACTATCATGGGCTCTATATACAGGTTGTGCCACAGGGTCAGAAAGCACTACCTTATTTTGCTATAGCTGGCAGATCAGATATGGTACCAGATGTAGCACCACCTCCTCCTCCACCAGCCCCACATGATGGTGCCAGCCAGAGCTAGGATAAGGATTTTTAGATGTTTACATATCATGAGACTTTGATCCAAATTTTGGGATCTCATATTTTGTATATTGTATCATGACATTGTTATATATAAGAGATTACTAGATTTGTGATGTATCTGTGTATTTGTCTCATTTGTGATGGATGTATCAATTTTTATATTGTCTTGTCATATTGCTCAAAATGTATGGTATAAATGCTCATGTATACTCTCCCTCATAGATGTATGTTTAATTCTCATGTGTATGATATAGACTCACATTTCTGAAAATGCTTTCTTTTTTTAGGATATAGAGATGATGATAAGATTAACCCCTTGTGATGATAGGAACAAGATATGATGTAAAAGACAAGGAGTGAAAGACATGATCGAAGAAAAGGAAAGGTGAGCACAGTTGACTGACTAGTCCATGAAAGATAAAAGGAGAGCTCTCTCCATGTGCAAAATGAAAAAATAATCTATCATGAACCTAGAAATGCAAGCTACTATGAAAAGTGGTTGACTTGCAAGGTCACAACACTAATAGACATCTAATAATCATCATTGAACTTTATTGGTAGTGTCACGAGATCATACAATACTCACTAGTATGACTATGGGTATATGAATATGATCTATATCAGATAAAATGTGGGAATCCCATCTAGGCATCAAAGACATGTAGGTCAAGATGATTAGTGTAGTGAGATTACCTAAGTTTGATATAGCAAGATTATACTCACATCGAGACACAAGGAAAGTCAAGATGGCTAGAAGTATGCACTTGCACAAAATAGTCAAGGATAATACTTTGCAGATCCTAAGTGTCAAGTGGATCAAGCATAAATGCTAATGATAGTTAAGACCAACAAAATATACCCACAAGAAGAAAAAGCAATAAAACATGTTCTCATGCCCTCAGTCTTCTAGCTATGCACCATTGAAAACTTCTTAGGGAGAGAACACTCATCAGAGAAATCATCATAGATAACACTCAAAGAAATAAAGTCAACCAAGTCTCAGCGAGTCGAGCGTTTAAGTGTGTGTGTGTAGGTCATAGAATCAAACTTTGAGTATCACATCTGTGAGTGAGAAATATCATATCGTGCTAGACTACAGGTAAGATATCTGATAAGTGTTGAGAAACACTTGATGCTAGGGTAGTGTTGAAAAACACAGTTTGGGGTTGGTGTTGAAAAACACCATTTGCAAGATGTCCTAAAGACCAACGCATCCTAGAGACCAAAGTGAAGACAATTATGCCCCCTAGACAAAGACAAAGACCAATTCCAAATCAAGGCAACAAGGACAAGGCATGATGGAAAAAGGCTAAGTGTCGAGGACACATGCTAAGAAACAAAGGTGCAAAGGCCTCAAGTAGTGCCTGTTTCCAAGTTTTCACCACTTGGATATTTTTTAGTTTTTTTGATTTTTTAATATTTTTTTCAAGACTTTATATGCTTTTTAGGCTTTTTTTAGCATCATATATGAAAAAAAAAAATTTGGAATTTTTTTTTTTTTTTGAAATTTTTTCAAGATTAATAAAAATATGTACAAAGGATGCCACTAGATAGAATGGACATCAAACTCCCAAGAAAGATCACATCGTGTAGTCCCAATGTCTAACAAGGTGGAGGACAAGAGGGAATAGAAAGCTAGTGGAAGAAATGGAAGACAAGAGAATGAAGGAGAATGAAGGAAAGAAATCCTCAAGGCAAACTCCTCAAGAGTACCCAAGCTAGGGAAAAATTAGCATGTAAAGCATATTTGAACAAGCAATGAAAGGCCAGCATAGGAAAAGTCATGTAATGAAAAAAGAAGGAAAGGATGTAGTCCAAAGGAGTAGACATATCAAGAGGCTTCATAGCATCGTATTTTACTCTTTTTTATTAGATCAAGACCAAAGGGAAAAATGATAGCGAAAGACTAGAATGAATGGAGGAAAATAAATATGAAGGCTAAACATGAATGGAATGAAAGAAAGATCATCATAAGATAGCTCATAAGATAGCCAAATGTTTGTGTATAGGTCAACATTGTCAAGATCAAAGAGAGAAGATGGAATGGATGAAATATGTAGAAGAACTACGCATGATGCCTGATTGCCAAGTTTTCATCACGGTACTTATCCAAGGTGCCACAAGGTAGTAGTTTTCACCATAGGATGAATTTATTTCTCTTTACTTTTTCTACCAAGGCACCTGTTTCCAGGTTTCCACCAAGGCACATTTTTAATTTTTTCAAATTTTTTTTTATAAATTTTATAAATTTTTCTATTTTTTTCATTTTTTTAATATTTTTTGGAAGGAGGCAAGATTTTTAGATAATGCTCCTTGAAAGGATAAACCATGATATGCCATAGATTCAAAATGATATGCTCAAAGATGTTGAGAGGAAAAGGAAGATGGAAGAGAAAAATGGAGGATAATGTTTTATGTAAAGTGAGTGAGGTTGGAAGATAGGAGGAATAGGCAAATGAGGAAAAAGGATAGAAGGTAGAAGGATAATGAATGGAAGGATTATGAAAGGGTAGATGGAAAGGAAGGCAAGATCAACATCAACACACATCTTGAAGGGTCATAAGAGGATGGAGGAAATGTGAATGAAGGAATAGGAGAAGGAATATGATGAATGTTTAGCAGAGGTTGTGGTTCAGGTGCATGGAATGGAAGAATAATTTTGGAAGAAGATGAAGTGGAAGCCTTTGGAAGCTTGAATGTCAACTTCACTTTTTGTTCAATTTTAGACTCTTTCAAGAGAGACTTTCGAATCCATATAGCCTTAGGATTTTTATTTCCTTTTGATGATTTAGAGAGAATATATTCAATAATAGATTTTGGAACCCATACTTGTCTTGTAGTTTTCTTCTTAGATATCTCTTTTGACTTTATGCTTCCATGTCGATTAGAGGAGACATGGTAATATTTTTTTTTTAATGGATTCTTGTATTGCTTCTTTTTCTTGTATTGAACATTCAACTTACTTCCAAAAGACTTGGGACTTGTGGAAGAAGGAGGAGTATATGACTGGTTTAGATGGGTGGGTGGATGAAAAGGATTCAAGGGTATGCATCTATGTTGATCTTGAGGAAAGATAGGAGATGGAGGAATGTAAGGACCCAATATGGATGATGAATTAGGAGAGTTAGGAGGAGAAAGTTAAGGGACATAAGGGCCCAAGATGGAAGGAATATGTGAAGCCCTTAGTGGCGAGGGAGGTCCAAGGATGGACGTGGAAGACGCAAAAGGATAATCAACAAGTTCATCAACATCTATATGACAACCAAGGACATCAACATCTTTAGAGTGAGCATTAGGATTTAAAATAGGATCATGAACATCTTGAATATGAGAAACTTCTTTGATAGGATTGTTCAGAGCTTGCAAAGACTTAGGAAGAGTAGAAAGTGGAAGTGAACATGGAGTGGTAGAACAAGAAGATGGAAGAATTTGATCTTGACAAGGAACTTTGGATAGCATAAGCATATAATTTTTTTCTTGATTTTCAATAGGCTTAACATTGGAAGTAACAACACCATTTTTAATAACCTTAATGGAAGTATCATCTTTGGAAAGCACAAGTGTAGTAAGGTTATTTTGATTGTCAGGAAGCTCAACGGTGTAAGTAGTAGCTTGCTCTTGCTTAGGAGAAGACTTAAGACATGGTGGAATGGATGAGAAAGGGTGCAGAGGATAAAAAAAACCACAAAATTGATGAGAGACATCATGAAAAGGATTGGATGACATGGAGGGTTCTTGATCTTGATCTTTCTTTATGTTCTTTTCTTTATTTTTAAAGTCCTCTTGACATGGAGCCACTTCTAAGGACAAGGAAGCATGTTGGAATTGTATGGAAGACTTTGGAAGAGATAGTGAAGGACTAGCTGAAGTAGGTATTATAGCATATAAGGGCTTAGGATCTTTAGGTTTAGCACTATTAAAAGTATTTTCAGCTAGGTGAAGGTTAGCTTGGGCTTCTTTAGGAGGTAGCGCTTGAGGGTAACTATAGGGAACTGCATGAAAAGCATTAGGCTCTTTGTTGGATGAAGGATTTGTGATATATTTGGAAGACTCAGAAGCTTTAGGAAATGTATGGGTATTAGAAGAAGTAGGGGATGGAAGAGAACCATCACAAGACAAAGGTCCATCATTAACATAATCTTGCTTGAGAGTGTAATCTTTATTTTCAGCATGAGAGTTCTTAGAGCAGAAATGCTCATAGTATCTATGTTTATAATCAGTATGGAAATCTTTCTCTTCCACAATAGAAGTAGATGTATCGTATTGTTCAAAACAAGCATCATAGTCTCTTTCAAAATCAGATTCATATGGATCACCATCATGATCTATCCAATGTGATGACCCATTTCTAGTAAGCATGAGCACACAACTAGGAGGACTCTTCAGAATAGAGGTGTCATAGGTATGATTATATGGTTCATCATCATAGCCATCATAATAGTCATCATAGTCATCAAAGGTGGGTGTGTCACTCTTCGTAGAAGAGGTATCATAAGGACAACCATATTGCTCATAGTGAAGAGTAAGACTCTTGGGAGAAGTAGAAGATGAACGAGATCATGAAGAAGAGGAAAGTGAAGACCTAGCAGAGGAAGAAGAATTGAATAATGAAGAATGTGAATAATGTATAGAAGAATCATGATGAGACTTGGAAGAGGAGGAAGGTGAATAATGTCTAGAAGGGTCATGATAAGACTTGGAATGTGAAGAAGAATTAGAAGACTTAGAAGATGAAGAATGTTTGGAAGAAGGAGGTTGTAATATGATCTGTTGGAAACAATTGTCTGAAGGAAATTGCTACTCAATTATGTATTGTCTTTGATGTCACACTATGTCATAGTCCGCAGCAATCAGCTTCTACCGAGCTCAGTCAGTCTACCAGACAGGAATATTTAGTGTTTACCGAGTTCACTCGGTTACCGAAGAAAATTTAGTGTTTACCGAGTTCACTCGGTTGCCAAAGAAAAGATAGTGTTTACCGAGTTCAGTCGGTTATCAAAGGTAAAGAATTGTCGGTGTTTACCGAGTTCCCTCGGTCACCGAAAGATTATAGAAAGATATGGTCACCGAGCACTGTCGGCCCTTGAAGGATTTTTGCAAATAGAGTTTACTTAATTCAGCCGACTGTTATACTAAATAATGTCGATTTGACTAATCCAAAATCATATAAATAAAAGGTCAAAAGTGAAAAGTAAATAACAATATAGCAGAAGATTTACAGAAGAAAAGAAGGAAAGGTATATGCGAACTTGTGAAGGATGTTCAGATATCCTTGAGGAGCAGCAGAGATTTATTTGATCAGAAAGGATCAGAATTATGCAGAACAGAGATCTGTAATCAGCAAGACAGTTGCATTATTATACAGGTCACTTTTTCATTGTTACCTTCTTATCATTGTAACAGTGAATTCTAAATCTCTTAACCGAGTTGGTTTAACAGCCATAATATAAATCCTCTAACAAGGTGACAATTCCATTGAATTGTTTTCAAGACCTCTTACCAGGCCACTCCTAGCAGGGTGTTTTAAATCCTCTAACAAGGTCACACCTAACAATGTGTTTTGTAACCTTTTACCGGGTTGGCTTCTAACCGGGCATCACTTCAGAAAAGTGAAAATCAGTATCTAGATACATTGGTGGTTTTTCCCATATTGGGTTTCCACGTTAAATCTTGTGTCTCTTGTGTTCTTAATTGCTTTCACAATCATATACATGTTTTGATGAATATCTAAAGATAATATTGATAATACTTTCTGCATCTTCAAAGTTACTGCAATCTATTTACCGAGTGCTAAAACAGATAACAGTGTTAAGATATCCTAAGGGATCTACAAAGAATTAATAATCAAGATTTATGGTTGTCTGATTCACCCCCCCCCCCTCTCAGTCACTTCATCTATATTCCATCAATGATCATGTCTATGATCCTAGAAAATGTGTCTGATTCAACCATCTTTTCTTTTATTTTTCCTTTAAGTTTGTCACCCATGAGATATCCAGAAGGACTATTGGAGGAATAAAATTCTTTGAATTGAGCAATGAGTTTGAGATCATCCATTCTCAAGAGGGGTTCCATAACAAGGTAGTTGAAATTCATGGTTGTAGAAGAGAAGGAATCAAGCATGGAAGAAATGAATAGAAGAGATGAAATAGAAGAAGGTAGTCTAGATAATAAGAGGAAAAGAATCAAGAAGACATGAAGAAACTAGGAAGAAGAGGAAGAAGACATGAAGGAAGAAGAGAAAGGATGAAAATGGAAGACTAGGAAGACATGGAAGAAGCGGAAGAAAGAAGACCAAGAGTCATTTTGTGCAAATTGATATTATTGAAATTCATTTGAATGTTTGAGCAACATGTCACAGAACCTAAGATCTGATATCTGGACTGACCAAGGAAGACTGGAAGTGACACAAATCAACTTCAGATTGCAAGCAGCAGTGGGATAGCAAAAGGACTCTGTGCGATAGTTTCCAGGCTAACAGGGTGATAATTTCTAACTAGGCAATATTTCTCACAAATACCGGACAATAGTTTCCAAGCAGTGCATGCGATACTTTCCAGGAAAGTGGTGTGATAGTCTTCCAGTGATGAACTATCACACGATATTTCTCAGTATAGGGTGTGATACTGTTCTAGTGTTGTACGACTCTTGACCAGTGAGTGCTAAAAATCTCAATTTTAAGGGCAATTTGATCAAAATTTTAGTTTGAAGGTTGATTTTTTCAATTTCAATCATAGTGACAACAGTAAATGGATAGGTTTGCAAATAGTATGGGATCAAACATGTCTTCAAACACTTGAAACAAGGGAAAAAGAAACCTTGCCAAGACAAGCACTTGTGATATCAAAATTGAAAAATCCTATGAATACTACCGTGATGTTGAATATGCAAGAATGTTTACACAGGTATATCATAGTGAGAACACTTCAAGTACTTTCTATCCCAAAAAGACAATGGCTCAATACTTAACAAATTGGCCCACACTTGATGTCCCATTGCCTCACACAAAGTGGTTGCCCACAATAGATATTGGCTTTGTCGTGGAAGTGCCAATGACACTGTAATGCCCACCCTAGCATCTTCCTATGTTAGACTGACAGGACTATTGCTTTGACACTTTGGATTTTATGATGGACTATGATTATTATTTAGTTAGCATTTTATGAGACATTTGAGCATATATATTGATGAAGGGTGCTCCCCTTAATACCACAAACACATAACAGAAATAGAGAAACAAAAACAATATGCAAGAACAGAAAATTGGCTTCTTATTATCTCCACAAATGTGGAATTACAAACTTTCAGAATTACAATATGCAAAGCCACATGGGCATTCCCTTACAATATTCCGTAGGACAAAGCCTCGAACTATTACCCAGATCTACTACCCAGAACTATTCTGAACTGCCTAAGACAATAATACAGCCTTCCTTATATAGGCAATTTCCACCGCCCGAGAAGGTTCCAGAATTTTAGACCTAAGGGCCGACCAAAATTAGAATTATTTTATTTTTCAATTTATTACATCAAAGTCGGCTCAAGATAACCTTTGAAACCTGAACAGAAATTTTGAAGAAAATTATTTTTCGCCATTTCAGGTGGCCCAACTTTCGGAGATCATAAGTCATCACCAGTTGACCCGATTGACTATTATAACCCCATTTCGGAAACGCCACGAAGCGCTCTACAGGCTTGACCGGCGCAAGCGCTTGTCACCCAAATTTTCAACCTCATCCGGGGCCTCTAAAGCCTTCAAAACTGAGTTCAAAGTTTCTGTACCCTGCTGCCAATACCGAAAATCTTCAATATCTTCCAATATACACTTGATCTGGCAATGAAACTTTACTGGCAGACTTATATGACCAAAATGAACCTCCAAGAAAGAAATCAGATCATTCTGAGCACATACGAAAATTACCAAAAATAGTAACTTTCCATAAATAGCAGCTCTGCACAAAATAACCCTTATTGAATATAAAAACATAAATATTTTTGGGTGATGCAAGATTGCTCTTACACCCAGGATGCTCCTGCATCATATATTTGGTTACTGTAGTTTATTTGGAAATATTAAATGAGTTATAATTTAATGATGAATGGATAGAAATGAACTATCAGTAAAATGTTTTACATTGATTTGTGTTATGATGTTTTATTATGATCTAACCCTACTGACCCTATTATGGTTTAATGTTCACTCGTTGATGTGAGTGTAGGATGAGGAGGGGTAGTCGTAGTTACTCCCACGAGAGATCCACATGATGTCGCACTCTTCCTCCTTGTTTGCCACTGTCTGTTTATATTTATATATTTGTATATGCATATCAGTTGGTGATGCATGATGCAGGTACCAGGCATCATCTCCACCTATCTACACAGGTCTAAGCATGCCTTCAAAATCCTTGAACTGTTGATGTGTGGAGATTTAACCAAGTTACTCTCGAGGTTACCCATGGACTTAGAATTCTATTTAGGAAGTGATCCTAGTTGGGAAGTGGAATGCAGTTTATGTTATGGACTTGATTTGATGTTAGTCTGAGTTTATGTTATGAGTTGGAATTAATCTATTTTATATGTATAATAAATAATTATGTTATAATTGTTTGTATTTTATATAGGTATGTGTATATGTGGGTGCACATGCATATATCCATGCTTATATAAATAATAATAATTGTATGTTATCATTAATTGTGTTAAAGATATGGTGTTGATAATAAGAAAATAAAGTGAGTTAAATAAAGTATATTTAATAAATGTATTAAATAAAAAGTAAAAAAATAATAATAATAAAAAGAAAATGGCCTTTGTAGTAAAATTGGCTATCTAGGAGGGAGTTGAACTCGAGACCTCCTAGAAGTTAGGCCACTTGTTTTCCTATTGTGCTATATGTTTTTCTTGTAAGGGTATTTGTTTATTATTCTTGTTATGCTTTTGTTTAAAAGATATTTTAATTAAATTTATTAAAAACCTTGATTAAGTCTTTACGGGAGATTATTTGGTTGTTCCTCCAACCAACTATGGAAGTTGGAGAAGTTGCTTCCTGTAAAGAAACTCCTCCAACCACATAGTTGGGGGATAAATATTTGAAGATTTTTGTGTGTGGGAGGATGTTAATTTTTAGAAGATTTGTTTTCTTTTGAGTTGTCTGTAATTGATTTCTCCGGAAATTTTTGGTGAAAATTTATGTGAGTTTGAGAGTTTTTAGATTGCTAGGAGTTGATTGCTAGAGGAAGATTTCCAGAAGGATATCTACTCAAGGATTGAAGCTCTGCAGAGATTATCTAGTCAAGGGAAGAGGATTCTCCGCAGGACCCAAGGGAGGGTCTAAACTGGGAAGAATCTCCATTCTTCCTCTTTGTGTGTGAATGTGTTTGTATATGATATGATAATAAAACTGTGTATGATTATATATTTTTTTTTATGGTCATGTGGAAGGATGAGTTCATCTTGTATTGAATTAAATAGAGAAATCTAGTAAGAAATAGGAAGGGTCATGAAGGTGTAGGATTGAAATACAGTCATTTCCTTATTATTTTTCTCTTATAGACTTCTCTGTGATATTGATGCTTTTATTTGGATTAATTAGGTCTGTAGGATCCTTAGTATTCTCCTTTTTTTATCTTCCTTCTTTCTATAATATTCATGAGTTCTTCCAAAATTTAGAACTGTTATTTCAACCTTACTGGTCCATGTCGGTTTGTGCACCACTTTTCTTGTCCAAATCTAGAATAGATTTTTTAGATAGATAGGATGGATTGGTGAGCCATTCCTAAAGGGAAACTGGGAGATCTCAAATGGGTCGTGCTCAGATTAGGCAACCATAGTCCCCATAATGCCTAATTTTACTTGCAAAATAGAGTTTATAGTCGTAATTTGTAAGTTTCTATCAGTTTAGTGGTAACTGAGCAAGGTCGGTCTAGTATTAACCAAGCCAGGTTGGTTTAGTGTTAACTAACGAAGAAAGGGTTAACCGATCAAGATAGTGTTAACTGACCATAACAGTGTTTACCGACCATAGCAGTGTCAACCGACCATAGCAGTGTTAACCAACCATAACAATGTTTACTAACCATAGCAGTGTCAACTGACCATAGTAGTGTTAACCGACCAGATTGGTATCAACTGAGAAGACTGTATGAACTGAGCAGACTAGTGTTAACCAAGGAAAAATAGGCTTTATACAAGTATAACTTAAAGTATGTACTATAATTTCTTATACTTTAAGTTATACTTGTATAAAGAGTTTAGGTACCTTCTGAGATGATTGGGATAGGTTTCAAATTCATGGGAGTTAAGATACAATTTCTAATTTTGAGATTTCTAAAAAATTTAGACTTAGCCAAATTTCAAGCACATGAGACTTTTTCCTAGATTTTTGAAATAAGCTATGGAATGTTGTGTCAATGCATGTGGGAAGTTTTGTGTCATGTTTAATGAATTTCTATACATGGTTTTGAGTTTAAGCTTTTGTTCATACTTGGCTTTTGGTAGAGTCCATAATATAAGGTCAGAACTTGTTCGGGTGGCCTGAGTGCATCGGAGTGTTCCCTAGACCTATGAGATGGATCATTTTGAGATTTCTTGAGGTTTTCATGGCTTGTGTGTATGTGTGGGGTAAGGGGATAGGAAACTTAAGTGAGTGGCTCACCATAGGTGTTGAAACCCTAAAGTGGTTGCCAGATGATCCTATGGGTGGGTTTGTAAAAGTGATAACCTTAAAAATTAAGCTGGGAAGGGGGATTCAAAATATAATGAAAGAGAATATAATAATGGCCACACAAACTTGATTGGAGTATCGGGACCAAGGATAACTACTAGGATGGATCCCTATTCATAAAGGGGGGACCGGGGTTACATGGTTGCCAGGAAGGATCCCAATATATAGGTTGTGTGATGACACTCACTTAGGTGGTATCCTAGAACCTTGACCTCTATGTTATAGCGTGATGATATTATATGTTCTTTTTGAGTCTTGGATTTCTTTATCTTTTGAGCCTTATATTTCTTAGGGCCTTGTGAGTATCTTGGTTCTATCTCCTAGCATGGGGGGTGAAACCTCATCAGTTCCACATGGTTGGGTGGAAAAAATCTTTTGAGGTCCTGTTTGTGGTTTGTGACTTGGATACGTTCAAATTTATGTATTGATGCAGATATTTGTATTTTGTATTATGTATTCTTGAAAGGAAAGATGAAAAGATATGTTGTAATGCCTTTCATGTACCTATTATTATGAGATCTATTATTAGAAAGATGTAATTGAATAGAAAAGTAATGTAATTGGGAGGGATAGTTCTAGGCTTGTTTCAAGGGTTGTTATTTGAAAGATTAAAGTTGTAAATGTATAATGTAATGTTGAATGATCTTTCCTATCTCTCCTATGTTGCAATGGAAGAAAATGTTTATTATGCTAAGGTTAAAATGGAATTTTTAATGAATAGCTATTTAATGTGTAGGAAGGAGAAATGAACTTAGTATATAAAGTATGGAATATGATTGTAAATGAAATGTTATTTTCTTACCCTATCTCTTAGTTATAAAATGTGAAAGTAAAGAAAGGAAATGAAATTCAATCTGGATAAGTAATGTAAAGATGTTAGTGAATGAATTCATTAAGGGAACCTTAAGGAATGTAAATGTGAAGTAGTAGTGATGTAATGTAATGAAAAAATTTGTTAGTTGCAATTCTTTGGTCATAAGGCCTGATTCCTTATGGGTTCCATGGTAGGAACATTACAGACACAACCAAAGGAACATAGATGGTGAGTAATCTTGGGGTGATCTGGGTTATTCCACTTGGATCAATCCTTGCACCAAGAAGCTAAGTGATAGAATAGGGTGGCTTCTATCTATGGTTCTTAGTAAGGGCTTCCATTCGTAACACCCCTCTTGCTCCTCAAAAAGGACTGGGACCTCACGGCCACAAGAGTACCTTAAGCATTCTTTATTGACATTTTCCTCATGGTCATAATCCCACAAGCTACTCACATCAAGTGAAGACAAGTGCTACATCTACCAAGGTTTTGTGTCCTTGATAGCCTTGAGTTTATAGCGGGTCGGAATAGTTGGCAAAAATATTGTCCCCACTTGGGTTGTTCCTCTTGATTGCTCAAGAGAAGGCCTGCTACAGGATCCTAAAATCTAAACAAAAAGTGGATCAACTTGTGAGGTTCAAGGTTTTTGTTTCACCACAAGGGTGAAGAGCATACTCCCCTATCTCAAAGTTTTCTCCCAAACACACCAAGCAAAGGATTCAATTACCCTCTTGCTTTCAAAATCTAAAGATTTCACCACAAGGGTGAAGAGCATACTTCTACTACCACCCAAAGATTCCTACAACAAGATATTATGTTCCTATGAAATGAAACAACTAGTAGATGCCGCACTTGAAATGAAATAAATAACAAGCACTTTTTTTTTTTTTTAATGCTTTTGGGTAGCCCTGCA
Source organism: Chamaecyparis obtusa (assembly GCA_027943335.1). Lineage (NCBI taxonomy): Eukaryota > Viridiplantae > Streptophyta > Pinopsida > Cupressales > Cupressaceae > Chamaecyparis > Chamaecyparis obtusa. Next base: position 271,588 of record BSBK01001380.1, read on the forward strand.
AAAATTGTTAGTAGCCCTTGTGCATGCAATCTTTTAGAAAAATATTTAAGCAAGAGGCACCTACAACCACAACTTGTTAGCCCCACAATGGTTAGCAAAACAAAAATCCAAATGAAATCTGCAAATTAAATATGTTTAACCATAGCAAACTAAACCAACAAGCTAGTTAGATCAAAACTCGACAAGAAAAGGCTAATAAACAACTCTCTACCAGGCACAGGTGATAGTACAGTTACCAAAAATATTGTGTGATAGTTTCCAGCATACGGGTGCGATAATTTCCTCCCATGTGATAGTTTGCGTTACCTGCAGGTGACAAAATACAGAATACCAATGCGACAGAATCTCTCACAGAGCGCAATAATTTAACTGGTAAAGTATCACACCAATATAGGACAAAGTATTGCACGACACTGGTGAAGTATCATACAATAATCTTCCAAAAAAAAAAATAAAAAAATTGCCAAAAATAGTAAGCTAAAAAGTGACGAAAAAAGTGCGAAAATGCATGAAATGAAGTACAAAAAAATAGTGTTTTGCCCCATGGTGGGCACCAAAAAATGTGTACTCTAAATAGTGCACTTCTCTAAGTCATTACATCCAAGGGAATCCATGAATGGGAAACCTTAGAAAGTGACCTAGAGCTCCCTATGAATGGAGTTGGAAGGATTTTAAGATTGTTCTCAGCTAGAGCTATAAAGCTTATGACCTTGCTAGTCAACCACACAATGGGAGATTCAAGGAAGACAAGGGCAAGAATGCCAATATCCTCAAGAATCAAAATGAGAATGCAATGCAACTAGATTAAGATGAATATGCAAGTATGCAAGCTAAGCTATGAAATGAAATGAAAGTATTACAATCCTTCCTAATTAAGCTAGATGAATTAATCTAAAGCATGAAGGAAACTAAGCTATGTATGGCATGATAATGAAACTAAAATGCAAGAATGAAACTAAGAATGACATGCAAATGTAAAAGCTAAGAATGCTCCAAATCTCCAAAAGTTCCAAAGTCACCTAGAAAACCTACAGCATAACATTAGTATTCAAAAGATGCTTATATGAAAATGAAGAAGAAAGCTCTTCTTTTATAGGAAATGAAAATCAACGGATGATGGAGATTAAGAGGCAAAAGATTTAATCAAGGGTGGAGCATAAAAGAGGAGCAATCCATATGCACAAATATCCTCCAATGATAAAATAAGAGTTGACTTTTGTGTCCATATAAGACGAAAAGGCCTTTTCTTCTTTTATAAAATAAGAATAATGCTTTATTTGTGCAACTTAGGATAAGAGGAAAAGTGTGGCTTTTTTATTTAATAAAAGGGGAGGAAATTCCTTTTAAATAAATAAAGACTTAGGATAAAATGGTTAGCCCAAGGCAAATAATAAAAAATGATAAAATAGGACTTGATCAAGGAAATTGATATAATTGATAAAATGCTGATTTTTGAAAATATTGATTCAAGGATTTGATAAATTGTTGAATGGGAGCCCAAAGTCTAGGTGACCATTTTAGGGTGCATACAATTGGGACATTTGAATTACTAGCCTTGATAATGCATCTTGATAGCTTGAGCGTGTAAATCTAGAATGACTCAAGTGATGCAAGCAAAAATACCCAAGCAATAATAATATATTTGGATCCACATCATGACCCAAGTGTTTCAAATTCCTAATCACGATCTTAATAAAATATTGAAATATTCCACCGATAAAGGAACAAAAGTTAAATACAAGGATTATAATGAAATTTAATGATTAGCTATGATGAGCTGGAAGGTTATGATGACAAAGAAAGTTAGATAGTGAGATCTATGATCAAGAAATTTCATGATGATGATCTACGACTTAGATCTAAATGGTTAAAATAGAAGGAAAAATTTTCAAGAAAAGTTCAAGTTCCTAGGTGAAAGTAAAATGCATTTCTGAGATCCAAATTCAAGGTATAATGAATTGGATGGTTGAGATTGATTGAAAGAAAACATAATAGAGGAGATTAAGTGGAAAAAAATTCTATATAAAGGATGGATTTGTATGAGAAAATGGATGGAAAATTGAAGAGTTGATAAGTCATTGACTAATGCAGTGAAGAAGGACCAAAGAGATTCTGAGTCAGAGAGAAGGACCTAAAGAAGTGTTGAAGCCAGTGGAAAGTGAAGGATTAAAGTGAAGATAGAAGAGAACACAAAGGATCTGGTTATGCAAAGATAGTTGGAAGTTTACAGGTCAATATATTTACTGATGCTTATTAACATTTGTAAAAGAGAAATCTCTTAACAAGGTGGATTTAACAGTCTTATTATAAAATCCTTGCAAAAGGTAACATTCAAAAGAGTGTTCAAAGTCCTTTTACTAGGCCACTCCTAATAGAGTGAAGATCCTAATAGATTTGAGGTAAATCCATTGACTGGGTCACACCTAAAAGTGTGTATTGTAATATTTAACTAGATTGGATATTAACCGAGCTTACTTTAGAAGAGTATTTTCTTAGTGGGTGACAATTCCATAGTGGTTTTTCCCAAAGCTGGGTTTCCACATTAAATATTGGTGTTACGTGTGATGAATGGTTTATGTGAATGATTTGTTAATTGTTAAAGTTTATTTACTATTTTCAGTAAATAATGAATTTTATTTAACTGAGTTAATTAGAGAAAAGTTTTAAAGGTACATAGAATCAAGGATTATCGATTCACCCCCCTCTCTATAATCTAAAAATTGGTATCAGAGCTAAGTACTCCAAAGAGATATGTTTGAAAGACTTGATTAAAAGATCCGAAGATGTATAGGAGAGAAGTACCTAAGCTGAACAAAGAAAGTTTATCAACATGGAAAAGAAGTATGAGATTGTATCTATTTAGGATTGGGGAATCTGTACCGAATCTTCTAGATAATGACTACACTCCATCGCCTCTTGGACCCATAAAAATTGATCTGATGAGATAAAAGTAGGAACACAACTTGGTGATGATAGAGATTGCTTCTTCCCTCACCGATGCTGAATTCAATGATATTAAGGACTGCGTTAATTCAAGAGAGATGTGGAATAGGCTTACACTTATTTATGGAGGAGATCAACATGTACAAAAGGCTAAGGTTGATAGTCTCAGAGGAAAGTATGATGAAATGAGAATGAAAGATAAAGAGAACATTACTCGATATAGTAGCAGAATCAAGGAAGTTGTGAGTGCCATCAGAGGTGCTGGTGGAACATTGACTAACGAAGTTGTTAGGAATGAATGCTAAATATATCTTATGGGAGTATTGGCAGCCATTCTATAGCAGTTTTTGTTGCATTCATGACTATGATTGTCATTGATGTCAACATAGTGATCTACTGGAGATTAGCAGAGGAGCAGACAATGTTTTGATTAGTGCAAGTCGAATATTGCAGATCAATCTATGCGATGTTGAGGATTTACTCTTTGATATGTTATATGTTCATAGTTAAGAGCATATATAGTAATTCATTTATTCATGAAAGTTATGAGCATTTTTGTGGAAGCAGTATTTAGGCAGTGTTCCTGAGTAGCGGTTTGTGGAAATCAGATGATATCTCCTAATCGGGATGGAATCTAGTTTTGTGTGGTTAGAGGGAAGTTGAAGACATATTTTTAGTGATGTGGATGATAGTGCAAATTTCAAGGTCGCACGAGTGAAGAATTATTCTAATTGGAAGCTGATAGTTTTGTGTAATTTTTATGTAGCGTGTGGAAACTTTTATTTGTAATTGGATGCTGACTCATTTGTAATTAATTGAGTGTGGTATAAAGGAAGGAATTTTTTTCCTTGTTGTATATGGATATGGTTGAATATGTATGGAATGAATATGATGAAGTGACTGAAGTTGTGAAAGCGAACTTATGAAGGAAGACATGCGAGGTACATAGATCTGAAATTGAGATTTGGTGTAGCAGTGAGTATGGTTTGGCACGGTCAGATAAGAGGTAACATATTGTTGAGATTAGTAATGATTTGATATTATTCTATTGAATAATCTAGAGATTAGTTGGACAGTGTGTTCAGTGATCTTGCCATTGAAGCTATTTGGGCAATGGGTCCTTTTGTCTTCCATAACTCCTAACAGAGTTAGAATCTTTTAGCAAGGATTCAAAATATCCTAACCGGGATTCATATGTACTGAATGTATTTCATAAGGCTCCTAACTAAGTCCATCCTTTCACAAGGAATATTCATATTAGTGCATCTTTTGTGGGCATCATTACCACCGGGGTTTACTCTTTGATCAAGAGGTTCCCTAGTCAACATATCTTGTGTCATTATGTTATTGTGTATGAATATCTTTCTATGGTTGGTAATTATATTGCTTACATGGTTAAAATCTATTTCAGTTGATAAAAGTTATAATTATTAGATAACTAATTCACTGCCCCTCTCTTAGTTATCTTGGTGGACTTTACTTTCTAACAATTGGTACTAGAGCGGCAGGTCGTTGAAAGAAAATTTTAACAGATTAAGAAGATCCATGGTGAATTTTAGGAAAGAAAGCCCTAAGTTTGATGGAGTGAATTTTGACAGCTGGAAAGAAAAGATGAAGACACATCTATTGTGTTTAGGACCAGGTTATTGGTTGATAACAAAGAATGTGAAGACTATTGTTGAAGAAGATGATATTGAAACATGTAGTAATGATGAGAGAGATCTCTTCATGTTTAACATACTCACCAGGGAAGCACTTTTGTCAGCCCTTCCAGAGAATGAGTATAGTCAGGTAAAATGTTTGAAAACATCTCATGAAATTTGGAAAGCTTTACACTCTAATTTTGAAGGTAATGAACATGCAAAGAAAGTTATATTACATAATTGAATATGTGCATTTGAAGATATAAGAATGATGGAAGATGAATTTGTGAGAAACTATATTGGTAGAATGTCAGAAATTGTTGTAGGCATAAAATCTTGTGGAGGAACAAAGACAAAAAATAAATTTATATGGAAAATTCTGAGGACATTGACTCCTACATTTAAGCAGACAACACAGATGATTGAACAAGTTATACCTTGTACTTTGAACTTTACAAGAGAGACTCTTCTTGGAAGATTGGAAGCAACAGAAATGAACCTGAGGTTATCAGGAGATTTTCCTAGAATGGAGACAACATTTAGTTCTCTTAGTGTTCGCCCTACTTTGTCAAGATGCATCAGTGTGAGTGGAGATTATGCTAGCGGCAACAAATCTAGAAATGAAGAAGACAAGAAGATTGAAGAAGGTATTGCCTTACTTGTGAAGAGAGAACCAAATGGTAAGAAATTTTTTAAATGTTGGACTTGTTAAGAATATGGTCATTTTGCATCTAAATGCCCTAAGAGAGTTAAAAAGTATAGAAACAATTTCAAGCCTAGAAGATCTAAAGAATGTTATTATGCTAATGATGAAGATCTTGAAGCTAGTATAGAGAGAACTCTAAGTGAAAGTGATACTGAGAATAATGATGACATAGGATTTGTAGCAATTAAAGAATAAAATATTGAAACAGATGTTAAGGATGAAAAAGACCTAGTTTCTCAAGTTGAAAAGAAAGCTGATTGGATTATAGATAGTGGTTGTTCACATCATATGATTAGAGACATGAAAAAGTTCATAAAGTTTAACAATTATGATGGAGGAGTTGTTAGAGTTGGAAATAATGCACCTTGTTTGATTAAAGGTATAGGATCTATTACTCTTGATGGGAAGACTAATACTGATGATGTTTACTTTGTGGATGGTTTGAAACATAATCTTTTGAGTGTTGGACAATTAGTTGAGAAGGGATATCAAGTTTGGTTTACTGAGAAAACTTGTGTGATAAAAGATAAAGTTGGAAATCTAATTGGAACTGGATCTAAAACTAGAGGTAATGTATTTCAATTGAATCCTAATGAGATGACATGTTTGATTACTAAGAATAATGACAATTGATTCTGGCACAAAATATTTTGTGATATAAATTTTGATAACATTGTGAAAATAAGCACTACACTTGCAATAAGAGATTTTCCTAGAATTATGAAGCCTACTAACATGATTTGCAAGGAATGTGTGATGGAAAAACATAAAAGAAGTTCATTTCCCAGTAAGAAGTTTACATTTGTAGAGAAGTTGGAGATTGTTCATACAGATTTGAGTAGTCCTACAAGGACTAGAGGATTCTATGGAGAAAGGTATTTTATGATTCTTGTTGATGATTTTACAAGAATGATGTGGATTGCATTTCTTAAAGAAAAGTCTGAAGCAATTGATAAGTTTAAGGTAATTAAGAATAAAGTTTAGAATGAATTTGGAATGAAGATTAAATGTTTAAGATCTGACAAAGGTGGAGAATTTACTTCTAGAGAGATTAACACTTTTTGTGAAGTGAATGGTATTAAGAGATAGTTTTCAGCCCCTAGAACACCTGAACAAAATGGTATTGTAGAAAGAAGAAACAAATTAGTGACTGAAGCAACAAGCGCTATGTTATTTGAGAATGATTTGGCAAATATATTCTGGAGAGAAGCAGTGAACACAATAGTGTATGCAATGAGCAAAGTACAAATCAGAGCAGACATAGACAAGACACCCTATGAATTATGGTTTGGACATACACCCTTAGTTAAGTATTTTAGAATTTTTGGAAGCAAATGTTATATAAAGAGAGATGATGATATTGGAAAGTTTGATCCTAGAAGTGATAAAGGTATATTTCTTGGATATTCTTTGAAGAGAAAAGCTCATATATGTTATAACAAGAGAACTAAGACTATTGTTGAGAGCACAAATGTTAAAGTTGATGAAAAGTTCAAAATTCAAGAAAGAATGCTTGATTATGAATCTGATGAAGGAACTCATCCTAAATCTAACACTGAAACTACTGAATTATTCTATGAAACTAATAGTGATTTGTTGACTGAAAGCCATAGTGAAATCATTGAAGAACCGACACCTAAAGTGAGATCTGAGACAGTGACACCTAACAGGAACTTATCAAGGAATCATCCTATTGAGTAGATTATTAGAAGCACAGACAGAGGAGTTCTAACTCAAAATAAGGTACAAGAATAGTTATGTTTTATTTCTCAAATTGAACCTAAATCTACTAGTGAAGCTTGTGAAGATGAACATTGGATTAAAGCTATGAAATAAGAACTAGATCATATTGAAAAGAATAAGACATGGGAATTGGTCCCTAGACCTAAAGATATGAATGTTATTGGAACTAAATGGGTATTCAGAAACAAGATGAATGACCAAGGAGAATTAGTAAGAAACAAAGCAAGATTGGTATGCAAGGGATACTCATAGCAAGAAGGAATTGACTATGAAGAAAATTTTGCACCAGTAGCAAGAATTGAAGCAATAAGAATGTTTTTGGCCTATGCAGCTTTTAAGAAATTGAAAGTATATCAGATGGATGTGAAGTCAACATTTTTGAATGGAGAATTGGAAGAAGAAGTCTATATTGAGCAGCCTAAAGGTTTTCCTTTGATTCAAGAAGGAGACATGGTATGTAAACTAAAGAAAGCCTTATATGGACTAAAGCAAGCACCTAGAACTTGGTATGCAAGGTTGGATAAGTATTTGTTAAAATTGGGATTTAAAAAAGGAACAGCTGATAGCAACCTGTACATAAAAGAAATTGAAATGGTTTGTTCATTGTAGTTATTTTTGGAGGAGAAGATGAAGCTAGTGATAAATTTGCTGATGAAATGAAAACTAAATTTGAAATGAGTATGATTGGTGAAATGAAATACTTTTTGGGATTAAAGATAACACATAATAGTGATGGTATCTTTGTAAGCCAGACAAAGTACTTGAATGATTTTCTAAAGAGATTTGGAATGGAGAACTGTAAACCAATTGGAACACCTATGGTAACTGGACATAAATTATCTAGCACAGATGAGACTCCTATAGTTGAACAGAAGAAGTATAGATCTATGATTGGAGGATTATAGTACTTGACACATACAAGACCTGATATTGCACATTCAGTTAGAATTGTAGCAATATTTCAAGCTGAACCTAGAGAATCACATTATGCAGCAATAAAGAGGACACTGAGATATTTAAGAGGCACAATTGAGTATGGATTGTGGTATGAAAAATCTGATGATTTTACCCTATGTGCATATACGGATGCTGATTGGGGAGGCAATGTTGATGATAAAAAGAGAACCAGTGGTGGAGCATTTTTCCTTGGAGGAAGATTGGTTTCTTGGCTAAGAAAGAAGTAGAATTGTATTTCACAAAGCACAACAGAAGTAGAATATGTAGCAGCAACAAACAATTGTAACTAGATAATTTGGATGAAGCAGATGCTGAAGGATATTGGAATAAAGTTTGTTGAACCTATTGTTATACATTGTGATAACACCAACACAATTAGTATGTCTAAGAACCTTGTATTACATTCTAAGACAAAGCATATAGAGATTAAGTATCATGTAGTAAGAGAGAAAGTTGCTAAGAAAGAAGTTAGATTTGAGTACATAAGCAAAAAGGAGCAGATAGTAGACATATTTACAAAGCCTTTGCCTAAGGATACATTTGAGTATCTAAGAGGTATGCTTGGGGTTATGCCCCAACCTACTTTTGAGAAGTGATGCAGATTGGTTGCATCCATCCAGTGGTATATGAGCCTTATCTTTCTTCTAGATTGGATGTTGGTACTTCCTCTATGGGGGAGTATGTGTATTTGAGCTGAGTCATGAGGACTCTAGTGAATGTATTTTCTAAATAGTGTCTTTTGACATTAGAGTTGTTGTTGACATAATGATGAAATTTTTGTCATTAATGTCAATGGGGGAGAAGTGTACATGAAAAACCATTTGTACCATCTGTTGGAGAGAACTGAATAGGAAAATGAAGCAAGATTTGATTAATGAAGAAGACTTGAAAGCATTTTCAGATCAGCAGTGTTGCAGTATTGGATTCTTGAAACATTGGATGTTTTTATCTTTTTTTCCATCAATGCCAATGGGGGAGATTGTTAAGAATGAATGCTAAATATATCCTATGGGATTATTGGAAGCCATTCTATAGTAGTTGTTGTTGCATTCATGACTATGATTGTCATTGATGTCAACACAATGATCTATTGGAGATTAAAAGAGGAGCAGCTCATGTTTTGATTAGCGCACATGGGATATTGTAGATCAAGATATGCGATGTTGAGGATTTACTCTTTGATATGTTATATGTTCATGGTTAAGAGCATGGATAGTAATTCATTTATTCATGAAAGTTATGAGCATTTTGGTGGAAGCAGTATATAGGCAGTGTTCCTGAGTAGCGGTTTGTGGAAATTAGATGATATCTCCTAATCAGGATGGAATATGGTTTTGCATAGTTAGAGGGAAGTTGAAGACATTGTTAGTGACATGGATGGAAGCACAAAATTTGAGGTCACATGAATGAAGAATTATTCTAATTGGAAGCCAACAGTTTTGTGTAATTCTTATGTAGCGTGTGGAAACTTTTATTTTGTAATTGGATGCCGACTCTTTTGTAATTACTTGAGTGTGGTATAAAGGAAGGAATTTTTTTCCTTATTGTATATGGATATGGTTGAATATGTATGGAATGAATATGATAAAGTGACTGAAGTTGTGAAAGAGAACAAGTATGAAGGAAGACATGCGAGGTACAAAGATTTGAAATTGAGATCTAGTGTAGCAGTGAGTGCGGTTTGGCATAGTCAGAGAAGATGTAACACATTGTTGAGATCAGTAATGATTTGATATTATTCTGTTGAATAATCTAGAGATCAGTTGGACAGTGTGTTCAGTGATCTTTCCATTGAAGCTATTTGGGCAGTGGGTCCTTCTGTCTTCCATAACTCCTAATAGAGTTAGAATCTTTTAGCAGGGATTCAAAATCTCCTAATCGGGATTCATATGTACTCAATGTATTTCATAAGGCTCCTAACCGAGTCCATCCTTTCACAAGGAATATTCATATTAGTGCATCTTTTGTGGGCATCATTCCCACTGGGGTTTACTCTTTGATCAAGAGGTTCCCTAGCCAACATATCTTGTGTCATTGTGTATGAATATCTTTCTATGGTTGGTAATTATATTGCTTACATGGTTAAAACCTATTGAAGTTGATAAAAGTTATAATTATTAGATAACTAATTCACCCCCCCCCCCCCCCCTCTTTGTTATCTTGGTGGACTTTACTTTCTAATAGAAGTGGTTAGTAAAATTATGAGAACTATTTCTTCGATGTATGCTATAAGAGAATCTTCTATTTAGGAATTGATATACATACCAAATAATGTATTTACTCTTGAAGCCTTAATCGGTAAGTTGGCTACATTTGAGCTAAATAATTATGATAATAGTCTATTGACCATTGAAACTACTTCAAATCATCTGTGAGTATTGAACCTTCAAGAAGTGAAATAGAGAATTAATTAAATTCATATGGAAATGAATATGATAGTATCCTAACTGAAGAGAAAGAACAAGATGAATTGGAAGCACTTCTGGCTAAGAGACTGCCGAGAGGTAAATGAAAGTATAAAGACAATTTACCCTTGAAATATTTCAATTATAATAAGATTGGCCATATTGCATCTAGATTTCCCAACAATGACAAGAATGACAAAAGGGACAACCGACACTGAAGATTTAGAGATTATAAGGATAAAGGTAAGTGTAGACATCCAAAATTGGGCAAATGTCTTAGAATCATTCAAATTTGCAAAATCTTAGCCAAATCTTAGCCAAATGCTCTAATCTTCATCAAAATGGATCAAATCAATTTTAAATGGATATTTATTAATCAAAATTGGACAAAATCATTTAAATCAAAGGAAAAATAAATCATGACATCAAATAATCAAATACAAGCTTAAAGGGATCAATCACACTATATAATTGATTTTAATCAATTAATTGTATAGTTTTAAATCAAAAATCAAATTGAACCTATTCCCTTACATGGCTAATTTAATTAATTGATGGAATTTAATTAATCCTAATATCTTTCAACATAATTTGGGCAACCAATAAGAATTGAGAACATAATGCACATGGATCACTCCAAGTTGTTGAATCTCAATCGCTCATTTTCAACTTTGAATCTCAATCACTCAAATTTGTCTACTTGTCCAATCGTTTGAGACAATCATTTAAATTGTCCCCCCATTTAAAAACATTTCAAAGCTTTTTACTCAACCAAAGCTAAACCATGATCAAGTAACTCTACCCCCTACCCTTGGGATTTTACTACAAATAAAAGTCATTTTGAGAGCATAAGAATCCTAGAAATTTTGAATGCATGGCATCATCACTATAGGCAATTTGAGGGAAAATTGAGCAATATCTTGAGTATTTTGAGAGAAAATTGTGGGATTTGAAAGCATTATCATGAGCATTTGAGTTAATCTTTGTATCAAATTGAGAATTGAGAGCTAGATTTAGGCATTTTATCATAATTTTCTCATTCTAGGATTGTCACTAGTAGAGAATAAGGCTGAGAGCTACTAGCAAAGCTTAGATAGAGAACCATGAGATAATATGGATGTTAAATGCAATTTTTTAGATTAAATTTCCATTGTCTTTTCATAGAATTGTTGCTAATTGTCCTAATTTCATGAAGGTGTAAACACTCACACACAAATGGCACCCACTGTGGGGTTTTGAGCCTCATTTCTATCATTTTTATATAATTCTGTGTGTTTTTGGCTTCACTTTTATGTCAATTTTGCATAGAATAGGAGAAAAGCCACCTACGTAGGATTTAACGATGCCTATGAGCATTCTGACGATGCCTAGAAGGAGTTAACTAATGCCTATGAGATTCTTTCTATTATGTCTTTTCTTCTTCTGATGCCTACGAAATAAAGTATCACACCTGAGAGCGTAAAGCATCACCTAGTATTTGAGAAATGATGCCTACTAGTTTTTAAATGATGCCTACTAGCTTTTAAATGATGCCTAATAGCTTTTAAATGATGCCTACTAGCTTTTAACTGACGCTTATTAGCTGATGAATGCCGCTTAGCATTTTCTATTTAATTTTGCTATCAGATTATTAAATTCTATTTTCTAACTCTCTATCTATGTTTTTCCTGCAGATGAGCAGACATAGGAAAGTACAAAAACCAAAAAGCAGAGTTACTCAAGAGAGAAAAGAGGTAAGGGTTCAAACCAAACGTCTAAAGGAAATCCATACTGCTTCAATTCTTGATAGTTTGGAATTAGAAGAAAAGCTTTATGAGCATTACATTAAGGTGTTGGATGCTTATTAAAAGAAATTTCCTACTTTGAACTAAATTGTTTGCATTAAGTTGTTAAAATTTTCTTTTGCAAAATCTTGTTAAGAACACTTACTACATTTCAATTGGTTTCTTTTGGTTTCCTTCACTTTGTATTGTTATGTTGACTAATTTTTTGGAGGAGCCGGAATGGGAACGATCGCCACTAGGTAAGTAAGCAAATAAATGGCAAAAACTTCAAAAAAGTGCTTAGCCTTTGCTAGCTACAAAAGATGTATTTTTTATATCAAGCTTGCATTGCTTAAATTGTGGCTTTTCTTTGAATCTAGTTTAATAGGAAAAACCTTACTATTGTCCAAATTGAACAAACATTAGGCATATGCTCTCCACTTTGCAAAGTGGATCTAAAAGCCAAATGTGTGAGTTCAACTTGGTAGAAAGAAAGGGATAAGGAATTAACTAAACATTTCATTTATAAGAAACTCCTTGTCAAGAGGTTGAAAAAGAAAAAAAATTGCTTGAAGTGTTTGGAACAAGGAACAATAATAGGGATATGCTCTTCACTTTCTAAGTGAATCAGACTCCCAAACTTGTTGAACCAAGTTTGATTTATTATTTTTCTATATATGCCAGATAAATTAGATCTTTAGAGGGCCTGCCTCCTAAGAATTGCTTTAAGAGGATGGTGAGAGGAACAACCCAAAGTGGGAGATAATCACTTTAGCCATGATACTATCCAACCCACTATAAAAAAATACATTCTTCCCTAATCGGAGATTGACTAGGTTGTGTGCAGGTATTATTCACTTCCTCAAGTAGTCCTTTAGGATTGCACCAAATCATGCTTTCGTGTGTGTGTGAAGCCTGTAAGGGGGTAAAAGAACTTGACATGATCTAAAACGGAGGTGTTCATTAAAAATCCTGTTAAGTAGTAATCTGCCTTTTAGAGCCAAACATGTTTAAAAGCCAAATCTGACTCTAGGTAGATTGCTTGGAAGACATTCTTTTTTATGCTTGTGAAAACAATCAAGAACATACACTTTTAGTGTTGTTTTAGGTATATGGTACAAATTTGATGTGTGTGTTGGGTTTTTATTTTATTTTCAAGCAAGAATATTCTGTAGACTTGATCTTAAAACTTTAAAAAATTCTAGAATTTATAACCTAATCTACAAAGTGTCACCTGCACATAGAGGAAAACCGCTTATACACAGTGAAGTCACACCTGTGACTATTCAAGCAATGCATGTAAATGATGAAGTCACACCTGTGACATTTTAAGAAATGCCTGGAAAAAGTTAAGCAACACCTATAAATAGAAAAAAGATGCCCGCTCTTTGCAGAGTGCTACCTAAGAAAATTCCAATCATTGCATACTAAGTTTTAAGTCATGCCCACACATAGGAAAGTGACACCCAAAAACAAAGAGGGGCAAACAGTGGACATTTCCTAAAGGTTTGCAAAAATTTTGAAATCACTTTTAGATACCCTTTTCAGAGACATTCCTTATTAGTGCAACAAATAGATCATATTCTTGAAAAACATTTATGATGATGAAACAAATCAAGCCTATTATGGAGCATAATTATCAAAACCAAGACCAAGATCTCCATAGGAATCAAAATGATGAAGCGTCTGAAGATGAAATTTTGGAAGCATCCCAAGATCCCATATTTATGGAAACAATGTGATTAATTTTGAAGAGGGATAAAGAAGCATATTTCCTAAATTTAGCTCAACCAAGAGCTAAGCTTCCTCATAATTATGACACATCAACCTTGAGAAAGAGTGAGGAAAAAAAAAAAGATTCATCATTTAAAAAGCCATCATTAATATCAATTTGTCCTTTTCTTTATGATGATGGGTCATCTGTATCTTCATCTTCCTCACAAAAAGAAGCATTTAAGAGAAACAAACCTATCTTGGATCAAGGGAAATTTCATGATCATCCTATTTGTGATCAAGATAATAAAGAGTATGAAGAGAAAAGTACCACTCTCAAGCAAGATCTAATGCACAAACCTCTATCTAGAAAGGTTTCTCCCATAGCTTTTACTCCTCTCATCCTTCATCCATCTTACAAATCTTCACAACTATCCAAAATTCCTCTATTAAAGAGTGAACCTAATGATGACACTTTTCACGTTGACTATGTCTACCCTCAAGGGCTACCTCTAAAAGAAACCCTAGCTAGTTTACATCTTGTTGCAGATCATTTCCATGCTTCAAAGATCTTGGACCCCAAAGCTTCATGTGCTTCAATACCTATTATTCTCATTCAAAATGATCCTACATCATTTCTCCAAACATCCCCCACACATATCCAAACATCTACCTCATCCTTAGAATGGCTCCATGTCAAGAGGATAATCCAAAGAGAAAAGAAAAAAATATTGATAAAGATCAAGATCAAGATTATATACAATCCCCTCCCATATTTGATGAAGGTCCCATATCTATAGAACCCTATGATGATCCCCTTGCATCCTTTGATGTCTTCCAAGATGATATCCTTCCATTCCAAGAACAAAGTATCCTTCCAAGTTCCATATTTTCTCCACTTCCCAAGCAAGATCAAGATATCTCTTCCACAATTTCCAATGAGCATATTGAAAATCAAGAGAAAAATACCCTCTCTACACCATTTGAAGATCCTTGTCAAGATCAAACTATCCCATCATTTCCTTGTCATATTCCTCCATGTTCACCTCAATAAATCATTATTCTTCCAAATCCCTTGCATGATAATAAATCCATTCAAGTTGAACAATTGATCCTATCAAATGTGTTCCAATCAAAGCTACTCATGAGCCTATTGGTACAAAGATAAATAATAAAGATGAGAACCTTGGCAATGCAACTCCTTCCAAAGATATTGATATCCCTTTCACACCTTATATCCCTCCATTCAAACGCAACCATATGCCTTCACTATCCTCCAAATCCATTTTGGGTTCCTATGTCTAAAAAAAATTCTTCATCCCTTCCATCCATATTAGGTCCATATATTCCTCCATCAACCATTCCTATCATCCCTAGCTCTCCATTCACTTACCCTACCATGTATCAAGATCAATGAAGGAACACATACATGAAGAATGTCCAAACACCAATCCATATAAACCCTCCATTTTTTTCCTATTCATCCACAATTGCTAAGTCTTTTGGAAGCAATTTTGATGTGCAACATGAAAATCATAAATCCAAGAATCCATGTGCATAAAAATCACAATGTCCCATCTAATCGACATGTGAATGAAAAGAAAAATGAAATATCCAAAAGGCCACAAAGGTCCACTAAGTAAAAAGAAAAATCAAATACAATGTGGGTGCCTAAATCCCTCATTAAAGAAATGCATTCAAAAGCATCACAAAAGAAAGAAAAATCAAAATTGACATTCAAGCTTCCAAAGGCTTCCTTTCCATCTCCTTCCAAATATCTTCCACTTTCCAAGTCTAATTTGGGTTCCTATATACCAAAATCCACTACCTCAAAAATATCCTTACATCCTTCATCTATGGTTCCTCCATCATTCTACCACTCTTCAAAGTGTGTGTCAAAATTGATCTGGCCAACATTTCCATCTACCACATACCTTCTTCTTATCCTCACATTCATTTTCCAACACCTACTTTCCATATTTCCATTCCTCGTATCCAATCTATTGCATAAAACCTTTACCACCACCTACCTTTATCCTCCATATCTATCCTTTGTCATTACCTTATCAATATATTTAAGCATCCTAGTCATACCCATGGTTTATTATAGCATATCTTTTAGAAGAGCATTGTCCAAAGATCCCGATGTTGGAAAAATATTGAAAAAAGAAAAAAAAAAAGAGAAAAAAAAGTGCCTTGGTGAAACCTAGCAATAGGCACCTTGGTGGAAAAAGTAAAGAGAAAAAATATATTCTATGGTGAAAACCACTTCTTGTGACACCTTGGACAAATACCATGATGAAAGCTTGGCAAACAGGCGCGTAATTTCTCCTTCTTGCACTCTACACTTGGGAGCAAGTTTCATCCATGCTATCCTCCATCTTCATATCATTTATCTCACTTACATCCATATTCCCTCTCCCACCTTTAATCTTGACAAGGTTGCATCCATGTTACCCTATCATGATCTTTCTTATCCCAAATTCACCTTCATTATTCCTTGACAGTCTTTCCATAATCCCAAAACATCCCTTCATAGCCTACATCACCCCTTTATCATGATTGTGTTATCTTATCCACAAATTACCCAAATTGACCCCTTAGTCTTGATCAAAATGAAACACTTAAAGTACAAAATTTGTTATCAAAAAAATTCTTGACATGTCCACTCTTTTGGATCCCTCATTTTCATGATAGTAGATCATTATCCTATAGGCTATCTAGCAATGCATCATTGGCTTCCATGGCTTATCCAAAAACATGCTTCACATTGCTATATCATTTTTCCTTAGCTTGGGTAATATTGAGCAGATGGTCCTATGGGTCACATTCAAATGCTTCATCCATCATGGCTTTTCCATCTCTAATCCATCAACTTTCAAATACATCCTTCATTTCCTATATCTTGCTAGACATTGGGGGCAAACCAATGTGATCCTGTTTGAGAGCTAGTAAAAATCTAAAAAGTAAAAACTCCAAAAATCCAAAAAAAAATATTTGCATAAAGTGCTTTGAGCTGCATCTTGCATAAACTGAACTTTTGTAATATTTTGGAAGTTTTCCCAAGTCCAACATTTTTCCTATCCAACTAGGGGCATTTGATCTTAATCAATGGATTTCAATAGACAGGCATCAATTCACATGACGCAATGCATTAAACTCAAATAGATTCAATAGTGTTACTTTCGGTCACACATTAGAGGGACTTATCAGAGCTTTAGAAGAAGGATTTTTATTGAACCCTTGATGGATATCATTGTTCACAACCAGGTATTTTGATCCTACAACTTGATCCTTGAGCCTTCATTGACTTTATTATTTAGGATTAAAAATTGACATCACTTAAATGATCAGAATGTTTGGAAATTATTTTTGAAAATCTTGATATATTGTAAAAAACTTGAAGTTTTTTATGATGATCTTTATTGAATCTATTTTTATTGTGTCTTTTTAGCTAATCGATGATGTTTCGACTAGATTGGCGATGATGGAGACATGATATTTTTCTTGCATTTGAGTGACTATCTTGAGGGAGATCCAACAACTTATGTGAATTTGTTTAACGACATGGTCATCAAAGAACCATTGAGGAATTTCATATAGGATGAAGGGTTGAGCTTTGTTTGTTTACACAAATGGATACCTTGTCTCTTTAGATCTTCCATATCTTAATACCAAAATCCAATTGCAACATTGAATCCGTTGAAACCGGTATTCATACTCCCATAGTTGGTTATTCAACTAGTGAGGGTTGTACTAGTTTTCTAAAAGGTTACCAAATGTGATAAAAAGTGGTATTCATATCATCATGATGTGGTTAGTGATGGTTGTACTTGACTTCTGGTCCCACAATGCTCAATGATAAAAATATTTCTCTTTTGCATTTCTTTGCTAAAAGCTAGTGATAATTAGTTGCATTGCATTGCATTTTCATGATAGATTACTTGCATGTTTATGGGATTTTCCTTAATCAAGGGGGTGGAAGTTAATCATGATGAAATCATCAATATCCTAATCAATGTCTTCAAATATCTAACTCATCAAATTGATCAATGCTACATCCAAGATTATCATTACTATGCATCTTCTCACCTAGGGGCAACCTCATCATCTAATCAATTAGAGGCAACCTAATTCTCTTCATTACCTGTATCTACATCTGCACCTGATTCATATCAAATGACCCTATCTATCAGCCTCCCACCATTAATCTTCTCATCAAATCCAATCCAATCGAATATCAATCAATCAAATCATCCAATTGATCATCTAATGTCAATCAAGTTATCCTATCATCCATTTTCTCATCTTGAGCACATTAAATTTCCTAACTCTATATTGTGAGGAAGGAAAATTATTGTTTTGTCTCTCTATATCATGAGAGAAAAATATCTATCCATCAACACACTTATCCTATCTAATTGACATTAATACAACATCAACCAAGTGATTCTGATTGACATCAAGTGATATCCAAGCATCATCAACTTATCTCAAATATCAACAACATTTTCTCAATCATAGCTTTTCTCATCAAATTCTTTTATCAAATTGGGGCATTTGTTGTGACCTTGATTATCATCAATGTTTTTCAAGAATGAAAACATATTGGATCTATTTTTAATCAATTTCATCATATTTTTCTATTTGGCGATCAATCTATTTCATTTCTGAGGGGGCATTATTAGAGTATCAAATCTACATCAGAGCATCAAATTTGCATCCACGTTGAATCTGGGGCATTAAAACTTTGAACTATTATCAGCGGGGCATGTTGCATCATTTTCAAATCAGGTTTTACCAATCAAATCAATTTCAAATAAGGTTTCAAATTAGTTTTGTATCAATCAATCAAGTATCAAATCAATGATCAAGACATGTAATTTTCTTTGAATCAATGCACTAGACACATCAATTCAAAGAGGGGCATTTGTAGACACCCAAAACTAGGCAGATGTCTTAGAATCATTCAAATTTGCAAAATCTTAGCCAAATGCTCTAATTTTCATCAAAATGGATCAAATCAATTTTAAATGGACATTTATTAATTAAAATTGGACAAAATCATTTAAATCAAAGGAAAAATCAAATCATGACATCAAATAATCAAATACAAGCTTAAAGGGATCAATCACACTATATAGTTGATTTTAATCAATTAATTGTATAGTTTTAAATCAAAAATCAAATTGAACCTATTCCCTTACATGGCTAATTTAATTAATTGATGGAATTTAATTAATCCTAATATCTTTCAACATAATTTGAGTAGCCAATAAGAATTGAGAACACAATGCACATGGATCACTCCAAGTTGTTGAATATTAATCACTCATTTTTAACTTTGAATCTCAATCACTGCAATTTGTCTACTTGTCCAAACATTTGAGACAATCATTTAAATTGTCCCCCCATTTAAAAACATTTCAAATATTTTTAATCAACCAAGGCTAAAACATGATAAGGTAACTCTACCCCCTACCCTTGGAATTTTACTACAAATAAAAGTCATTTTGAGAGCATAATAATCCTAGAAAATTCGAGTGCATAGCATCATCACTATAGGCAATTTGAGAGCAAATTGAGCAATATCTTGAGAATTTTGAGAGAAAATTGTGGGATTTGAGAGCATTATCATGAGTATTTGAGTTAATCTTTGTATCAAATTGAGAATTGAGAGCTAGATTTAGGCATTTTATCATAATTTTCTCATTCTAGGATTGTCACTAGTAGATAATAAGGTTGAGAGCTACTAGAAAAGCTTAGATAGAGAACCATGAGATGATATGGATGTTAAATACAATTCTTTAGATTAAATTTCCATTGTGTTTTCATAGAATTGTTGCTAATTCTCCTAATTTCATGAAGGTGTAAACACTCACACACAGTAAGAAGTCTTCTTACCTAGTTGAGGAAGGTGTAACTCATGATGAATATGATGATACAAAAGAATGATACGAAGTTGCTATGTTGCTATAAAGGAAGACTTAGATGAAGAAAAATATGAAGATGAAACAACACTTGTTTCTCATGTAATTAAACTTGACCCATGGATTATTGATAGTGGATGTTCACATCATATGACTAGTGATATTGAAAAAATTGAGATCCTAGAAAATTATGATGGAGGATTTGTCAGTTTTGGCAATGATGCTCCATGTCCAGTTAAAGGAAAAGGATTAATTGTATTGAATGAAAAGATGATATGTAATGATGCATATTGGGTTAAAAGACTAAGCTACAATCTATTGAGTTTTTCACAACTAAACACCACTGGCCACCAACAAGAATTTTAAAATAGAAAGGTGAAGATTTATGGTAGTGATGGAGATCTAATTAGAATTGGTGAAAAATCTAAAGGTAATTTATTTTATCTTGATACTACTGCAAAGAGTTTCTTGTTTGTTAAAATTTAAGATGTGTGGTTATGGCATAAAAGACTCTGTCATGTAAATTTTGATAACATGATTAAAGTGAGTAAAAAGAATGGAGTCAAAGGTCTACATAAATTATTTAAACCTGATAATGTGATGTATAAGGAATGTTAGATTGGTAAGATGACTAAGTCAAGTTTCTCAAGCAAATATTTTTCTACCAATGGTATTTTGGAATTATTTCATATTGAACTTTGTGGTCCTATGAAGATACAAAACTACTATGGAGATCGATATTTCATTTTTTTTGTTGATGACTATTCAAGAATGATGTCTATTATGTTTCTAAAGGAAAAGTATGATGCATTCCTAATGTTTAAGTAGTATAAAGTTGTATTTGAAAATGAAATAGGTAAACAACTAAAATG
Organism: Chamaecyparis obtusa; assembly: GCA_027943335.1. Taxonomy (NCBI): domain Eukaryota; kingdom Viridiplantae; phylum Streptophyta; class Pinopsida; order Cupressales; family Cupressaceae; genus Chamaecyparis; species Chamaecyparis obtusa. The sequence goes on from BSBK01001380.1 coordinate 292,263, forward strand.
TTGAAGATCAGATAGATGAGGTGAATTTATCTCTGATAAATTTACTATCTTTTGTAATGAAAATGGAATCAAAAGACAAGTATCCGCACCAAGGACTCCACAACAAAATGGTATAGTTGAGAGAAGGAATAGATCTATATTTGATTGTGCAAGAACTTTGTTAATTGAAAAAAGGTTGCACAAACATTGTGGAGAGAAGTCATAAGTACTGTTGTCTACACACTCAACTGAGTACAGT